>VZSE01014957.1:42080-82887 GCA_013398275.1 Promerops cafer
TCGGAGAGGCGCTGAGCCGGCGCTGGGGGGCTCGGGCAGCCGTGCCGGGCTCTGCGGAGCCTCCGCCGGTCCCTGTGCGCTCCGTGCGGGCGGCAGAGCCGGAGGCGCGGGGTCCGGGGGTCCGCGGGGTCCGCGGGCGCTCCCGGCAGCGCGGAGCTCTCGGCGCCGTGGAAAGCTGGACCGGCCTCGCCCCGATAATAAAAGTTCTTTGCAGAAGGCGGAGTGGTTTATTTTCTTTCGTTTGCTCCTCAAACGCGTCCCGATGCTCCGCTCGCCCGTGGCGGAGCGCGGCTGCGGAAACACGAAGTGTCAGCCCAGTGCTCCGTTTCTGGCTTGTTGGTAATGGATTTAAAGCTTTAGTTATAATTTCAGTGCATCTGAGAGCTTCGCTCCGTTGCTTTAGAACTCGTTTAAAACTGTATTTTCAACGGAGACGAGTGAACTTTAAAGAAAATCAGGTCAGCCATAGATTCCGGGCATCAAACCCTTTCAGGTCCCAGAAATAGCCACAGAAGTAGCGTGACCAATTCTTTTTTCATGCACAAAGCTTTTTCTTTTTTATTTTGGTTGGAATTTCTTACGGATACCGGAGTTCATCAACTGGATATTTTCAGCTTACTTTAATGAAATAAGCATGCTTTCTAAGCTTGCATTTTGATGCAATTATATTAGTCTCCCTTGACTATACGAGGTTTGAGTTTCTGATAGAGCTTGTAGTTCTTAAAATAATAAAGTCGGTTTAGCACAAGGGTTTTCTTTGTGCATTTTTAGGGTTTAGATTTACGGGAAGGTGAGGAAGAAGGTGACTGAGAAGGAACATGGATTTGAGCTGATAAAGAATACGCTTGGATATTAATGGGAAAGGTTCAGAGGACGTTTTATTTCAAATATTCTGCACTTGAAACAAGGCTGTTAGTAAGTTCTTGCATCTCTTATAAAGTCTCAAAACCATGATTGACAAATATTTATCTTGCAGTAAGTGGGTCAGATGATAACATCTTCCACTGGATCTCTTACTTCTGTATTGGGCAGCTTTGGTTGCTAAGTAGCTCTGAATTGCTAATCCCAAAGTCAATGATGTCATAATGACATCATCACATCCTTTCACCTGATTGATTCTCAGAAGAGAACAGTAATGAGATTTGATATACATGTCCCATCTCTTTAATATTCTTCCTCTGCTTCAGGGGATTTCCTGACCTGCCTGGCAAATTCCAATGAATCACACTGAGCTCTAGTAAAAAGACGTTTCTTTTGGAGACGAGGTGGAACATTAAAGGGACAGTGGCTGCTCCTGGTCCTTTCAAAAGCTGAGGAACTTGGCAGCTTGTGTTTCAAATGTGGAGCTCTGGATGTGCAGGGCAGTGATTTAAAACTCGGACTTATTAAATTCGCGTGCAGGTGCGAAAGTGGCTCGGGTTTCAAAGAGGATCAAGTCACTTAATGTGTGTGAGTCTGAATGCTGGAGGTGCTGCAGGGGGCACAGGGAAAACAGGAGCTGTTTCAGCTGCCAAAATAAATTGCAATTCTAATGGTAAATGCATGAAATCTGTCAGGAATTGCTATGCTAAGAATGGTATTGAATGGTTCTGAAGACAGCTCAGAATTTATTTATCTTTCTAATTAGGCAGCATAATTGGTAAGTTTGAAGGATTTTAATAGCAACACTGCCATCACAGGGAACTCCTTGTAAGAGAGTTTTAAATCTTTAGAGTGTATGGAATGTGAACAGAATTGATGGTTTTGGTTTATTCTGAGGTTAAAGGCACAAATGGTGTCATTTGCTGATGATCAGCAGGGACTCCTGGTTTTTACAGTTGGTGTCTATTGTGTGTGTCCAGATGAGCATGGTCTGCGTGAATTTTAGGTGTTTTCCTCCTCAATAGCTTTGTGATCATTAATTTCTCCACAGACTGCGAGTTTGAAAGGTTCCAGACAGGGCAGTGTATATTTTAGGTGTGCAAACCTTCCTGCTTCACGAGTGGAAAAGGGAGAAACGAAGCAATTTCCATTTGTTTTGTGTTACATGTGGTTCTGTTTGGTAAAGTGAAAAGCTGAGCCTGTCTCAGAAGATTCAGAGGCTGCATAGACCAGTCTCACTTGCTTGATGAATATCGTGGGTTGCTAAAACATATTTCAGAAGTAAACAATGATTTGTTAGCGTGGATGAGTTGGTGTTCATGTATTTACTGAAGGCACTGATTGCTGATTTTATTCCTGCTCAAGAACTGCAGTGTTGATGGCACTATTAAGTCTAACAGAGTAGTAATTGAACATGAGGAGAGGGAACGAGTGGGAAGGTGGTGGGGGAAGATGTTTTTGGCTGTGTGTTTGAATCTATTCACCCTGTAAGTGCAATCCAAGCTGCAGATGCAAAAGGGAAATTTCTAAATAATCTATAAGAGTTCTGCACTCCTCGTACTACACGCAGTGACAAATTTCCACAAGCTTTACATTCTTTCTGGGATGACTCAACTACGAACAAGTGATTTGGAAAAAAAATATTTTCTCTGAAGAGAATCCTTGGTGACAATTTCTTTTCAAGTTATCTTAGGATTTTCTACTTACCATGATTTCTTCTAACTCATGCCTGCCTTGAACATTGGAGACAAGAAATGAGTTTGGACTTGGGGACAAATCTGTGCCTTCCAAGTGCACGTCAGAGGGTCAGCTGTGACATTTGCATGGTTGTGCTTTGGATGTGGTGACACATTTGGTTACATAAAGCAGAGCACCTCAGAGCCTCCCCAGAGCTGGCAGGGCAGGGGTGATGCTGCAGCATCCCTGACCTCTCTGAGCAGGTGACAGAGGGACAGGGACAGCTCACAGCAGCACAGAGCTCATACACACACACGGGCTCAGCTCGTGCAGAGCCTCAGCAGAGCTCGGACCAGGCAGCTGAGCCTCTGGTTGTGCCAATAGCAATGAGAAATTCAATCTTTAGGTTTTTAAACCACAGTCAATCTGCTTCAGAAGCTGACTGAGATGTTTTGTGCCCCTGCTTCCAGCCCTGTGATTGTCAGGGTGAGGAGAGCCAGAGTTTCAGCCCCAGCTTCTGCCCCCATCCTCAGCTCTGCGTGAGGATAGAACAAGGCACCAACTGGATTATTGGATTCACTTTTCTGCTTTTTAAATGTAGGTCTTTAAGGGGAAAACAGTATCCAAAACAGCTTCACAGACCACCTGTGTGAGCCTTTTATAAGGGCAAGACTGGCAATTGGATATTTGAAATGTGTAGTGTGATAAGTGAGTTCATCTACATCTGGATCTTCTTTACTGATGGAGAAAAATCTGACAGAACATGGGCAGGATTTGTCCCTTATAAACTAGGAAGTAAAATAATTAATAATCCCAGTGATCTGCAGCAATCCAAATGATCTGCAGCAATCCCATCCCAATAATCTGCAGCAATCCCAGCGACCTGCAGCAATCCCAATGAAATAAAACACCCCCTGAAATGAATAGAATCACCCCAGCTATTCTAACTAACAATATCCAATAGCTATGAAAATTCTATTTAAGACTCAAGCAACCTGAGGTATCAATTTTTCCAAAATTTCTTTTCCACTCAAAGTCAGTTCTGAAAGAATTCGTTGTCCAAAAATAGAAGTTATTTTAAAATAATTCCCACAGTGAATTGTTAAGATGGAAAATTTTGATTTGATTCCGGTTTTGATCTTTATCTATATTTCAGGGGGCAAGCGATGTTGAGAGCAAACTCAGTGCTGATTTTAGTCTGAAGTGCTTAGAGTAACCTTTGTGCAAATGGAACCTTTTCTGTGCAAAATAACATTTTTTTTAATGTTTCACTAGAATGATGTTTCGATGAAAAACATACAGTGAAAAATCAGTACTTTTTATACCAGTTGTATTCAGGAGTTTATCAAGTGATGCCTACACAGCTGAGGTTCATTCTGTAGTATTACAAAATTGTGTAACAAGACTAAAATCTAGGATGGAAAAAAAAAAAAGCCATGTTACTGATGCATAAATACATCACAAAATTTTCTTTTGAAAAATAGATGCTTTCATTTACCAATCAATGTATTCCTTTTAATGCAAACTACAAATTCCTAAGGAAATTACCCCAGTCTGATCCTGAACTCCTCTTGTGCAAGGAATTATGATTCTTTTCCCCCTGTCTTTCTGAAGTAAAACTTGAACTGCAAACTCTTTTCCCAGAGAGGTTTGCTCATCACTTCACAGCAGTGGGTGAAAAGTTTATGGAAACACTTTTCATCTGAAATATGACTTCTAAGATGCTCTGGAAGGCACAGGGTACCATCAACAACCCTATTAGTTACTCTGAGTTCTGTGATAAAGCTCAGGGAATCACTTTGCTGTCGGTTGCTTTAGTTTGGGATTTTTTCCTGGCTGGAAAGCAGTGGAGACTCATCTGGAGACTCCTTTTTTTCCTGGATGAGTGGAACTCATCTGACAACTGCCACAGTGCCCAGAGAGCAAATCCTCTCTTCTGCCAAGGTGATACTGCTGCTGAACACCTCCCTTCACTCCAGCCCCTCTGCCTCCCCCAGGCCTGTTTGCCCAGAGGAGCTGGGATGAAAGGAGGCAGCTGGCTAAAAACAAGGATCCCAGGAATGAAACACAGCCTCCAGCCGTGGCCACAACAAGGGGGGCACTGTTCGGTGCTCTTCTCCTCCTCGGTTGTTTCTAAAGGCCAGTGAAAGCCTAAGGAGACACTCAGACAGCCACAGCAGCACAAATCCCCATTATTGCACTGCTGCTGCCCAGCCGTGCTGCTGGATTCTGCATTTTGCATTCTGCATCTTCGTTGCCTTCTGTAAATGTTACAAGTAGCAGGAAGGGATGGATAAAACGACACAGATGCTTTAATTATGATTTGATTACAGAGCAACCAGAGGAGTCTATTCTGAGGAATATGCAATTAGAGAAAATTCTGAGGACTATCTAACCTTCCGAAATTAAAATTAACTGGGATTATTTGAACGGGGTTTGAACATCTCTGAAAAAAGATATCATTCCTCAAGGATGCTGCTGCTCTTGTGTGCTAGATCCTCTCTGGCTTAGCAGATGGGCTTCAGGGTAACACAATGTCATCTTCTTCAGCTGCATGTGCTGCTTCCTTCACCTCCCAGTCCCATTTTATTCCCATTTTAACATCCCTTGATGGTCACGTACAGGAGGGTGACACAGAGCCTGGAAGGAAACAGCCACCCCTGGGTTGGAGCACACAAAAAGGGGGAGCAGTTTAAGCATTCCTGGGTCATCAACAGAGTTTCTCCATCCGATGAGCAGGAAAAACGGAGCCGTGCACACTTGTGATGCACATTCCAAAGGGAAAGTGTGGATGGAAAATTCCATGCCTTTTCCTCTGGAAAATTATTTAATGGAAGGAAGCTATATGATTAAATATGTTAAGCTTCTCTGTGGGCTTAAATGGTACAAATGGCCTGAATTTAATTCCATTGATTTCACTGGTTGTGGAACACGAGCGGAATTCCAAATCCGTCCCAGGGCCGAGGAGCAGCGTGCCTGCAGCTCCAGTGTAAAACCACTGGAGTCTCATGGAAGCTCCATCCTGGCATGGGGCCGATGGCTCTCTTTGCTGGCCTGAGCTGAGCTCAGCGGGCTGGACAGGCAGCAGCAGCCCTGGGGCTGGGAAGGCAGCGGGTCAGCCTGGCTGCAGGGGCTGGGCTGGGGGCACGAGCAGGGCACGAGGCTCTGGGCTTGTGCCCTGCCCCCAGACACGACCCCTGGCAGCAGCTGCAAACCACTCGTGTTGCACTTGCTTCCCCTCAGTGCTTGACATATTCACGAGCTGGTGGTAAAAGGGCTTTTTATGGGTCTTCTTTTCTGTAAAAGTTCTCAGTGTTTATTGCTTCTGCTTGGAAATTGTGTTTAGATCGTGATGTCAGCTCTCCAGCCTGGACGAGCAGGGCCTGCCAGGACCCCTCCTGGACTCTGCTTGGGGTGGAATGTTTGCTTTGGGGCTGGAGAGGAAAGGAGGGTGGCTCCCACCTCAGCCAGCCCTGTTCCTGCACTGTTTGAATCCACGAGAAACCAGGAAATTGGGCTTTGGTGCTGACTGGGTGTTCTGGGGAGGGATGGGGGTGGTGAGAGGGGCACAGCTGCTGCCCTCCATCTCCCTGCTCCCAGTGAGGATGACTGACCTTGTTTTTGACCTTGCCCACCTCCAGAAGGACCCAGAGCTGCCCTGACAGGGAATGTGGCTGTCAGAGATGCTGCTCAGGACACTCAGAGAACTCCTGCTCTTCCCAACAGGTGCTGAGCACATTTAAGCTCAGCTTAATTCAGCAGCCTGTCGGCCTCCTTTGTCACTTGTAAGGACATTTTCTGGCATAGTGCCTTATTTATTTATTTCAACATCTCTTTTTAGGAGCCTTCAAACCCTCCAACTTCAAAGCATTTGTGTGTGTTCCTACTGACCCATGTGTATTTCCCAGGGATAAACCCTGGGCTGGCAAATTAGGGATGATTTTTCAAGGGTCGCTTTAATAAATGAGGTTATTTATTTTCTGCCTGAAATTCCCTGGTTGGTGACTAAGAGAAACTTTGTATTAAGCTGTGCAGAGCATAATGAGGTTTCTGTAATGCTTTGATGTGGAAATGCTTAAATGCCAAAAAAAAAAAAAAAAAAGGAAATGGTGTTCTTGATAGAGCTTGCTTAAGGTATCTAGGGACAGTTTATATCAAGCAAATATAGATTATGCTATAAAGATTATAGATTTTGATAATAGCCCTTTAAAACATTAACAGCAGACATCATAAAAAGGTCAAAATCAAATTATTTTCCTGGACTGTGCTGCTGGTGCTTACAAGCTGAGCCCCTTTTCAAAATAAAGACCTGTGTGATATCAATTATAGAGCCATTAATGTTACAGTAGATGTGTGGGGAGATTTTATTTCCTAACACCTATTACAAAGCCATTCCTGGTGAACAACCCGGCTGAGCAGGCTGTTAAATTTGTGGAATTAAAAGGCTGGAGTGGATTTGCAGCACGTTAGTCTCGCCTAATGAAGGTGGTTACATAAGAGTCCCTTCCCCTCAGCTGCTGGAACTCTATTTCCCATGCCACTTCTTGCTTTCCGTGTTGCTGATAGATTAGGAAAACCAGACTTTGGTGCATTTTCTTCTTTTCTTCTTGTATCTGTTCTTGAGGCTGATTAGCACAAAGCAGCTCTGAGCCGTGGCTTGGGCACCAGAGATTCTGAGAGCCTCAAACCGCCGGAATAATGGAGTTGGATGAAGGATGCTGGTTGCCATGGGAACGGTGCATGTGCCACACAAGATAATGTAACTGCTGTGGTGCAGGGATCTGTGCTGAATATTGATTTGAGATTTCCTGGATTCCTTGGAAGCGCTGGGCTTTGCGCCGGGTGTTCCACCTGGCACGGCAGAGCCGCTCATCAGCTGGGCTGGGGCCAGGGAGAATTTCCTCCTCTGAGCAGAGCTGGCTTTTGCACAGGATGGGAGAAGAAGGGGCAGGAATTCCTGGGGAGAATTATCATGGTCATGGCTTTTCCTTGTGGAGCTCACAGAGTCCTGGGTGTTGAGCTGGAGTTAATGAAGAGTTGGAACTGAGGTGCTCCAGGGGAGTGCCCTGACTTAGAGTGACAATAAAACGCTCCAGGAAGCTGAACTTTCACCTGTGTAATGTTTCTTGTGGTGGTTGTCACCTGGACACCTGCACAGTGTCACAGTTCCCCTCTGTATCCCTTCATTGCTCCTCTTGGTAGCACTGAAAAGTTCATTTTTTTCCCAGCTTGTCAAGGACGAGTCTAACTAGTGGCAGAGCCGTGCAAAATAGTGGGATTAAGAAACATCAACTCATTGGCAGCCAAATATTATTATAATTGCAGTATTGGCCATTTCCCCAAGTTGGGGCAAGGTAAAACATGAAGGTTTTAACTTGGGGCAAGGTAAAACATGAAGGTTTTAACCTGAAGGAATTCCCTGTGAGCAGGATCACACTTGGTCCTATTTCTTAGGTGAGGTTGGGATTCTTGCATAAAAATGAACGAAGCAGGGCTGCTTCTGCTGTAGTTTTGCAGCCTGAAGTTCTGGCTCCTGGAATGACAAAGAAACTCTAATTATTGCTCCTCTAGCCCAGATCCTCAGTGACAAAAACCAGCAAAACTTTCTCAATGCTCTCTCTACTTGGCAAGAGGCAGCTGGGGCCACTGTTGCTCGGGAGGATTGTGCAGATGAGGTAATGCAAATTAAATTCCTGTCCTTCTCATGTTTTTCCCCCGGGAAGGGTGATGCCACAAACTCTTGCTTACCTTCAGCAGGATTGCTGGCAATTGGCCACCTGTTTGAGAAAATGTTGTGTAATTATTGACCTTAGCAGCTTTAGGGAAATGATCTGTATTTTTCATACCTGCCTTGTGCTGTTTGGTCCTCCTGGTGTTGTCTGGATCAGCCTTAAAAGTACTGGACCTTTAGGAAATGTGAGTTAGAGAGGTTTTCTGTGGCAGCTCTAATAAGATGCTTATCTTGAGGCAGAGATGGTGAACTTAAAAAGTATCTGAGGTGTTATTTGTCAGAAATGTGTCTGGGAGGACAGATTTAGAAACTCTAGGCTGTTGTGCCCTCTGGGCACGATTTGCAGGTTTGTGTGACTTTGTTCTTCAGTACAGGTCATGTCCAATGTGGTGCTCAGAGAGCCATTCAGTTTATTCTCTCCTGCTGATTTTGGGTTTAAATCCTGCCACCACATCCCAGCAGAGTTCCCAGTTTTATTGCCAATTCCAAAACCTGATTGTACAGGACCAGCTCCTCTGGACTTCTGGGGTTTTTGTACAGCCAGGACAAACTGAGATATCATTTAAGACATCTTTTGATAACCAGGACACCTGCTCTGTAATGTACAGAAAATTATATTTTAGAGCACCTAAACACACTAGTGGAGTTTGGTATGTTTAATTAAAGCCATTAGGGTTTTGGGTTTTTTTGGTTGGTTGGGATTTTTGGGGTTGTTTTTTGTAATGCTTTAATGTTTTCTGAGTTTATGTAATAATTTTGCAGGTGAAAATCTTAGTCTTTTTTAGAAACAAAAATTATATTTTGGATTTAGGGAGTGAACTAATTAATGAACTTGGACAATAGGCATGGCTTTAGATATCAGTAAGACTTCTGACTGAGTGAAACCTGGTGGTGGAGCAGTGCCTCCCGTGTCCTGTGATCCACCCCTCCATGAGCAGCTGCTGTGCACAGCAGGATTGGCATTTCTGCCAGCTGGCAGGGATCAGCTGGCCAGGTTTGCCTGTAAATGTGCAAATCCACCCCCCAGCATCATTTGTGTGTGTGTGAAAATGTGTGTACTCCCCGTTCCACCCTTTTCCTGCGCCAGGGAGGCTCCTGCCCTCACCTGGCAGTGCTCAAGATGATTCCCGGGCTTATGAAGTTCTTCAGTTCAGGTCCAAGTGAACAGACTGAATGTCAGCCGGAGCTTTTGCTCTGGCCTGTGCTGTGCACCCAGCTGGGAGTGGTTTGTCACCATAACGAGGTGACAATGTCGTTCTGAGCCAACCTGCAGCAGTGGCACAGCTCTTGATTGTCACTCATTTGTTCTTGGGCTACCTGGGCTAGTCCTGGACAAGCAGCATCTTAAAGAAAGCTCAGCTTTAAGTATGGGGACAAGCAGAAATGTCTATAAACACGCTCAGCAGCCTGGCTGTGTGACTGTGGGGTTTTGTGGGGTTTTATGAGGTTTTGTGGTGTTTTATGGGGTTTTGTGGTGTTGATGTCTGTCAGCCTATTGCTCTGCACCCAGGAATTTTCTGTACCAAAATGGTGCTAAATTTGATAAAACCAGGGGTTGTGTTTGCACCGTGGTATCTTCTCAACTGCCATTTTTCTGAAAAAGTAAACTTTGAGAGGATAAATAACAAAGCCACGTGGAAGAAAGGGAATCTGGTGCTGCTGTTCCATGGAAAACCATCCAAATGCTCACCTTCCACCTGACCCCTCAGGTGACCTCTCTTGGCTGAACTCCTCTGGCCCTGAGAGCTACTGCTGATTGCTGGGGTGTGGTGCACAACATTCTGTAATTCCACCCTGTTCACTGCACTAAAACTGGGATTATAAAGTAAATTAACTCCCCACAGCTGGCCAAGTTTTAGGAGAGCAGGTGTGAGAAAAAATGTGGCTGCTGCCCCCTCCCCAAACCCACAAAAGCTCTGCCTGCTGCCTTGAACACAACATTGTCCCAGTGATCAACCTGTGGTGTTGAGAGGGGAATAAGAAGGAATATTTCTGGAGAAAACAGCAGGGAAGGGAGCCAAGATTGTACCTTGGAAAGGGCTTGAATAAACCAACAGGAGTTCACCCTGGTTGTGAATCTGGCCCTGGCATCTTGGTCCCTCCCCTGAGGAGCACAGGGAGGGTTTTGCTGGATCCCAAACACCAGCAAAGGGGGCTGGCTGTGGTTTATCACTCAGAGTTCCCTTTTGAAGTGCTCACAGCAGCCTTCCAGGGGAGGCAGCTTTGCCTGCCAGTGCACGGACACGTGGTAGGATTTGATCTCCATGGCTGGCTGGAGGAGGAGATGGATGGCTGTGCTTCCCAGCCACTCTGGGGAAGATTGTTCTCCCACATTTGCATTCAGCCACTCCGAGGATATCAATTTCCACTGAGCATGGGGATGATTTTGCTTTTACACAACAAGAGTTTCCAAGGAGGCACTGGAGTGACAAAAGCTGTTGCCAGGGGTCTCCAAGGCACTTGACAGGTTTATAGAGTGATGATAAACTGCTGGGGTAGTCCCAGTGGAAATTTGGTTTGATGGAAATAATAAAGAATTGGAGGTGCTCAAGGACATAGTTCGAAAGCAATTTGGAGAGGCCGTGGAACATTTGGATTTGTCTCAGTGTGATTCCTCCCACAGAAGGAGTTGTACTGTGACTGGTGGGATTTATTACAGCTTTATACCTTTTCATATTGAAAATTGAGCTTCAGCATGATAGCCTGCTCCTGTCTTTATGCAGATTACATAAAAAGAAATGGGTGGCTGATGGAGGTAATATCCTGGGGACAGAGAAGGTTCAAATGAAAATTCTCCAAGGATGTCTTTTATTATTTTATGTCTGTATATCTCAGCCAAAGTGGCTTAGTAATGGACAAACATACACCTGGAAAATGCTTAGATGGGCTTTTAAATATGTCCCAAAATTTCCTAGATAATTTTTTTTAAGTCTGTTTAAAAGAAAACCACACACACTATTATGTTCAGCTCACACCTGTGCCAGTACTGACAGTGGTAAAAAGGCAACTCCATTTAGTTTCTTTTGTTCTTTATTTAAGAACTTGCTGCCTTGTCTTCTGGGCAACACAAAAGCTGTTTTATTTCCAAGGAACACACACTTGCTGAGCAAAACCTTCAAGAGATTGTTTTTCCTGTCATGAGACCACTACATTTTCCTTTGTCTACTATTTTTGAAGTTGTAGAAAACCTCATCAGAATTGCATTGCAAGGCCAGAGCTGCTTGTGTTGGGATTTGCTTCAAGAGGTTGAAAAAGGGTTGCCTGAGAGGTGCCTGAGGCATGGCAGGTAAATATATGAGTACCTGGTGGTTAAAATCCAGGTGTGCTGTGGCCACAGGTGAATTATTTTCATTTATAGATGTGCTGATGTTAGAGGTGAGCTGGAGGGGCAGGGCAATAATCTGCCTTTCTATAGGTGGCACGGATGTTGTTTGGAATTCTTCGTATTCAGACTCCCTCCAAAGCACGTGTAGCTTAATTCTGGCCACAACCTATTGTGAGGATTAACTGAGTTCATGTCAAAATTAGCTGCTTCCTCCATCCATGCAGACAATCTAAAAACCACACTGGTGATGATAAACAGATAGTAAAGCAAGCAGAATAAAAGTGGGCAGGTTTCTGGGCAGTTTTCCGGGCAGGTTTCTCCCTGGGGGTGATCGAGGCGTGCAGACTGAGGGACAATTGCTGTTAAGTGCCCAGAGATGTGTCAGTGGCACTTCCCTTGGGGACAGGAACACACGGAAATAATTAACTCTGCAAAGGAATGGCCACAGTGAGGGGAGTTCAGAATTATCCTCCGTGGGAAGCAGATGGGAGCCATCAAGGCCACGCTCCCTGCCTGCCTCGGCTGCTCACAGGAGGCTTTTGGCAGCACTGGGAGCAGCAGTGCAGAAATATTTGCTGCTTGGTCCTGAAGGAGTGCTTGCTCCCTCTTGCATCCTTTGGGATTAAAGAATGGCCAAGGAGCCAAAGCCTGGGAATCTTTTTGCCCTCATCCACCATTTTGTTCCACTTGGTCTGCTAATTTTTGGTAACAAGAAGTTCTGCTGCATGTAATCCAGCTCTCCCCAGCAGGTGCAGGGTTTGAGAGCTGGGTCCAAGAGAAGAGTTTGCAGCTGAAGAGTTTGAACAGCAGCAGAGAACAACCTCAGTTTGCAACACCTCAGTCTGCTCAACGTTTGCTTCTGGATTGGGAGCATAAACAAGGAAAAAAAAAATTCTGCAGAATGCTTTAACCACCTGAAAAACCCCAAACAAACCAGGCAAAGAGCAAAACCCCTACGAATTGTTAAGAAGCAGCTCTGGGACACGAGAGATCACTCTGCTTAGCACCTGGCACGTGTGGCAGCCTACCTCGTGTGTGAAAGCAAAATAAATGTCTGTCTGCAGCTCGTTTTGTCCACCAGGGCTGGATTCATGCATCCCTGCAGAGAAGGGCTGCTGGAGGGAGATTTCCAAGGGTGCCATCCATTCTGCTGGGCTTGTGTTGTCTGTGATTACGCTGGGATGGCTTCTGTGGGAAGCCAGGCAGTGGATTTGCCACATCCCCCTTGTCTTTTCTGCTTTTGGGCTGATTAAGATCACACTGCTTTGTCTGTTTATCATTTTTTTAAAGGCATTTGCTGTGTTTGTGTATGAGTTGATCACAAGGGGTTGTTCTAAGCTTTATTCTGAGCTGGAATGTTTGTTGTACAGCAGTTTTTTCTCCATGGTCTTCCTGCCTTCAAGATGGAGGGCTGGCAAACAGCTGCTGGAAATGAGAGGAAGCTCTTGGAGTGGAATTTGGGCAGCTGGAAGAGAGAGAAATGGGGTCTTTGCAGAAAGCCATAGCTCCACTGCCCTGGACACTCTTCCAGCAGTGGACAATGCAGTTCTGTGCTTTTAGATGGTGATGGGGAGCATAAAATGTGGACTGGGTGGCAGCTGGGCTGCTGTGACTTTTCGTGTGGGAGGGTCCTTATTTTCCCCAGGAAAGCTGAATTGGTTATTGTTCTCTCTGGAGGATGGGAATCACAAAAGAATGCTGCTTCCATTTATTCTCCTTACAGTTTTAATTCAGTTCCAGCTACTTAATGTCACCGCTGCTTCCACAAAATGTTTCCAGTTCTGGAACAGCAAATTAAAATAACCTCCATCCAATTTAAAACAAGGCTCTATATTTTGCTTGCCTAATGGTGGCATCTCCCTCAAAACCAGAGTGAAATTCCATCACTGGAATCACTCTGAAATACACAGAATGAATTGTGTGTGAGGGTGTCTAAACTGCCTTGCAAATAAATGTCTCCAGCAGCGCCACGGTTTATTTGTAGGAGCTTTGCTTAGCAGGAGCAGGAGTTCTCTGTGCCATGTAGCAGTCAGGATTCACAGCTTTCCTGCGAGATCTAATACTCCAGGAATAAAGAGTTCCTTTGTTTACAGGAGTGGAGGGGGGGAAGGCACCCTCCAGGCTGTTGTTTCTAGCTCCTGACATGTGATAGAACACGAGCGTGCCCGGGCTTGTGGGATCTCAGATTGGCATCTTCACAGGGAGGGGGGATCTTCAAGGGGAGCTGGGAGCTGACACTCTGTCATCTCGCCGTGATGAGCCCTAGAAGGAGCTGCTGAAAGCACTGGAGGATGTGGTGCATAATAAAAGTGGAATGCTGGGAGAGTGAGACACAGGGGTTTGTATTCAGGAGCTGAATTGTGCGAGGTGTGCAGCGCTGGCTTGTGGGGAGCGCTCGCAGGTAATGGGAATTTCTTGGCTAATAAAAGCCTTCAAGCTCTGGTCTGATGGGTCTTAAAAATGGTGTTGCTATTTGTGGATGTGATTGGCAGCTGTAACCCCTCTCCTGCCCCCACCCACATCTTTCCCTGCCTAGTCTGAGCCAGCCATTAGACCAAAACATAATTAAACCTGCTATTTCCGACCCAAAGTAGGCATTAATCAGTCAGCATAGGGTTTTTAAATTTTTCTTAGTAGTCTAGGGAAGACAGACACCTCAATCCCACTGAAATGCAACGCATGTGTACTTTTGAAACATTCAGCCACACTATTTAATATAATCCAATGGTGATCTTTTCTCAACACATTCTGAATTGCATATAAATATTTGCTATGTGGTATTCCCATTGACCATGTAATGGTTTAAAACAATAAAGCTCCCACAGTTGTATTTTTCTCTCTATTTAATTTTACCACTTGATACCCACAAGTGCTCCCACAGCTCAAGAGAACCCAACTTTCCTCAGCTTCCTGCTTGTCTCTCATTGAGGCAGGCAGTGAATTGCTGTGAATTGCACAAGTTTTCTTATCCTGAGCAAACCTGAAGAAACAGAACACTATAAAAATGTGTAAATAGCATTGGCCCTGCTGAAGTGTGACAAGGTATTGCCTTCTCAAGCAACGTGCCAGCTTTGTTTGCCCTGAGTGTTGTTATCCCTTCGGGATTATTGGGAGAGTTTGATACTTGTGTTGGCAACAAAACATAAAGGTCCTGTGGTTTGAAGATGGGAATGATGGGAGTGCAAAATTGGAGATATCTGAACGCAGCCTCTGCTGGTGGGAGGCACTTCAGCCAATGTTTACACCAGGAAGAAATAGTATTTGGAGCCTATTTGCTCTATAAATAAATAAATAAATACATAAATAAAGGCAGGAGGATTTATTCTGCCTTCCCTGATGGAAAGCTTCATCCACAGCAGCTGCCTCCATGGGCCTGGCTTCCCCCAGGATCTCTGGGCCACATTTAGAGGTGATGGACATGTCCAAAATTCATGGTGCACCTCACAGAAAACTTGGGAAGAGCCTCTGGAGGTCATCAGGCTCATGCAGGAGCTCTGTGTGAGCTGGGTTTGGCTGTTCATCTGCATTTGACTGGCTTATAGACAAATGGCAATAAATCAATGAATTATGCACATCTCTCACTTTCTCTGCTTCTTCCAAGCACACAAATGTTTGTAGCTGCAGGGGGATGAACATTTCTCTCCTTACTGTAATAACTGTATACCATGGTGTGCTGTTTGTTTGTTTAGGTTAAAATTCACTCCCTTTAGTGAAATTCCCTTTTCCTTCAAAGTAACACGGGCTCCCAGTGGAGGCTGAGGATATTCACTGCTTTCCAGAGCCAAGGCCCCTGTTTGCACAGTCCCTGCAGTCTGGCAGGATATTTGGAGCAGGTCCACTGCTGCTTTAGATTGGCTTAGAGCTCAATCACAGGGGAGAACTCTTCACTCAATCTGTGCCGTGCAGATAAGAACTGAGATTTTTCCAGGGAGAAATCTGACTTGTTTTGTTATTTTATTGCACTCAGAGGGTATGGAATTAACTATAATGTGCATTATTCTTGAGGAGTCCCCATTGCCTGGTTAATACCTGGAAGATGAAGCTCCAGAGGAGCTGGGATGTGTTGTTCAAACTCAATATTGTGCAATACAGAAAGATTTCTGTTCTTCTGGAGAGCCAAGGAATTGCTTATTGTCTAATAGGCAGAAACAGATTTTTATTTTGATTTCTTTGGGGAAGATGCATTTTGGAAACGAGGTGATTAGTAAAGAATAAAGAAATGTGGAGTAATATAATAACACTATATTTTATCCAGGTTTTGTGGCGTTGGGCTCTGGTAAAAAATATAAGAACTTTGTGCCTTGGTGCGAACAGGTGCAGCAATTGCTTTTGAAATGAGTCCAAGCAAGTAACATTAAGTCCTCATTTTACACCTCAGTGGATGCTGTGCAAAGAGCAGAACTTCCCAGCAGCATAAGCAGATATAATTCCATTGCTAGCTTTGGCGCCGGGCCTGTTCACTTCGAGCAGAGGAGCAGAGTCTGCCCACGCCCCAGTAAACAAAACCTATTCTATTCTATAGGTCAGGATTTGTTTTGGGGACAGTCCTGAGCCTTTGGAGCGCTTCCCTTTCCAAGGGTAATGCTGCGTTCCCAAAAAGAGCTTAACTGTTCCCCCAGCGCCCCGTTCCTGGGGCTGGAGGAGCCGTGGGGCCTCCCCTCAGCTGGGACCTCTGAGGCCCCAAACAATGGGAGCAGTATTTGGCTTCCAGTCCTTTGGAACTTCCCTCCCGAGCGCCGAGGGAAGGGCTCCCAGCACGGATGGGTGAGCTCCCACTCCTGGGACCGCAGCCTGAGGAGCACTTTCAGCTCCTCTAGAAAGAGCAGCTCTGTGAGACCTCAGTGTTCCCAGCTTGAAACGCAGGGACAAAAGGGTCAGGGAGTGCTGCTGTGGGGAAACGGCTCTGCTGCTGCTGCTCGAGCCCCTGGGGAATTGTCTTTAATTGGTGAATAGAAAATAATTTTGAAAAGGAGTCAGCGCAGGGCTCTGGGAACTCGTTGTTGATGGGGCAGAGAGGTGGTTGGGTCTCGAAGTTGTGACAACCTCCTGTGAATGAGGAGCTGCCCTGGGATTCTCTGTGGCAGGTAAGGAAAATATATAATATATCTAATACTCTGCCTGCTCCCTACTTCTCTCCTTCCTTCTCTTCCCAACCAAGAGCCAGGGATAGTGGAGGGAGTGGAAGGGAATTTTCTTCTCTATTCCCCATTCCTGTAGCTCTCCTCCAGGAGCTCTGCATGAGCAGGGCAGTGCTGCTCAGTGGTCTTGCATTAGCTCAGCATTTTTTTCAGAAATGTTGGTACTTAATATTATCTTTTTAGTTTTATTTTAAAAATTCATTGAAGTAAGGTCGCATTTTGAATATTTCTCTCAGTGTTCCCAGTCACAGGACCCAGAAAAGTTCAGTGCTCCCTGGGGTTCTCTCAATTGCTGTGAAACCTTGAACCAGTTGGGAACATCTCAGCTTTTTTTATGTTTTGCTTTTTTTAATGGAAGCATTTGTAGTGAGGCAAATAAAAAGACATTTCCAATAATGGAACCATCTCCTTCCTGGCAGGTTTCTCATGGAAGCATGGCTCAAAGTTTTCCTCCTCCTATTCAGCTGTGTTAAACTTCTGGGGTGTTACCTTAATTTCAAGTATCAATGTCACCAGTTTAAAGCAAAACTTATCCATTTTAGCAGAAAGAAAAGAAAAACCACAGAGCTACACTTAAAGAGGGGAAGCACGTAATTCTCATCAAGTGTTGATTAAAGTCTTGAATGAAATACATTTTTCCTGTGCCATCACTGCTGTAGATTGTTAATAAAAAGTAAAGCTCAGCTGTGTTCTCCAGGAGCTGGGAGCAGTTATTTGCTTCCCATTAGGAAGGTGACATTCCCAGATAGATGGCCTAGAAAACTGCTTCCAGAGAGTGAGAAAAATTAGTTCAGGAGGGCTACTGAGCATCCAGCTCTCTGCTTTGCAACAAATTGCTGGGTACCTGGCAGCACGTGGCACTGTGACAAGTGTTCAGCCTGGGGGGTGGTGACAGAAGAGGAGATGCTCCAAACACCTCTTCTCTTTCACATTCTGGCTGAGCTCACAGAGCTGGGCAACAAAATTCCCATGTTTGGGGCTTTTTGTTGACAGTGATAAGCTGAGCAAGGTTATTCCATTGGTGTACAATGAATATGGTGCCTCATCATAATGCTGGGCTTGGGTTTCTGGTTTTTTAAGTGATAGCATGTTGTGCTCATTTTCAAATTGTATGAATTAAATGGACCCTAAGACATTGATAGAAAGATATTTGGCATTTGTGAGGATTTCTGTCGCAGTTTTCATGTGTGGTGGGATTTTTTTTTCTTACCTAGTAGAATCTGTTATGCAATTGGCTTTTTGCAAATCAAATTTTTTTGCTTTACTTTCGCTGCTAAATATGACGACGCACCTTATAAAACCAGTGCAAGGGAAAATAAATCTGAATTCATTATTTCAAAACACATTTTGCTCCCCTTCAGATCTGTGTGTCAGTATTTGGCACTGTCACCCGTGTGGCTGTGGGACTCTCCCTTCAGCCAAGGCTTGGAAAGTTTTAAATGGGAAGTAACTGAACACTCCCAAGCTGCTGCTGTAGGGAGTGAGGGAAATGAGGTTTTGTGTGCCATTTGTATTCCCCCTGCATTCCTGACCAGCATTTCAAAGAGAAAGTGAGGAAGAGGTTTCCTCCTGTGATTCCCATTGAGCCCAGCTATTGTGAAGGGATTGTGGGAGCTGAAAAAGAGCATAAAAAACACCTGTAAGGACAGATCCAGGTGAAAAATAAGGATTATAATTATGGTGCTCATTATGAAGCTTGTTCTTTGATTTTACAGCTTCCTGGAACCTGGGACTGACTCCCAGTCACATCTGGGATGGAATTCAGCAGCTATTTGTTAGGAAAGAGCTACTACAGGTCCACAGAATGCAATTACAGAGCTGACCCTTTGCCAGGACAGTGGATTTACCTTTCAGAAAGTGCCAAGGCATCTTTCACAGTCACACATCATGACTCTCACCTTTCGGATGGGACACGAGGCCGGTTTTACTGGGAAAATATGGTTGCAGAAATAATTTTCCCTGTGTATAAATAGCATCTGCATGTGGTTGTGCTCCTTGGGAGAAGAAGGGGAGCCAGCTGAGCTGCCAAGCAGCACAGATAAATTGTATCTGGAAAAGAACAGTGTTGGTTGCAGGGGGACAGAGGTAATTTGGACCATGTGTTGTGCCAAGCTTTTCCTCAACTGAGCAGTAGTGTGTTACAGTGCAAACAGCTGAAACTGCTCCACACTCATCTCCGAGTTATTTTGTATGACCAGTGATGGCCTTGAGTTCTTTGGGGCTGTGAAAATCCAAAATTCTTGGGTTTTCCCTCAGCAGGAGCCAGTGGCTAAGCTGGAGAAACGAGAGGTGAACTTGGCTGGTGAGGCTGCGGAGCACCAGGGAGCAAACAGGGCCTTGAGTACTGACTTCAGATAGCTGGGGGAGATTTAGGAGTGATAGAAAAAAGGAATTTCCTTCAGTTCTACAGCAAAGACCGCTGCTCCAAGATCTCTGGAAAGGGAATAGTGTAGAATGGGACTGGAGGCAGAAATGAGGAGTGCCAGAGGTGGCACAGGAGCGTGTGGTGCATGTGAGGGACTGTTCAGCTGTGCTGCACAGAACACACTTCTTCCAGAAAGTTACTTGAGAATGTTTGTAGCAGGAAGCAAGGAATGTTCAAATATGAGCAAATATTCCGATTATTCTATGTAAATTTGACCTCTGGCTTTCTGAAGGCCAATGGAGCAGGACTTTGCAAGGCCCAGGAGGCACATTAGCAGTGAGCAGCATCCAAATGACATTTCAGACACTAAATACAGCAACTCCCTCTCCTCTTATATCCCATCTGTCATTGTTCTGTCTGTCTGGCTAATTTACTGGGGTCTTGTCATGTGACAGTTTATTTGTCCTCACCACAGATTTATTTCATGTATCTAAGATTTCCAGTTTGGCTGAGGGAAGGAATATTGCTGCACTGCAATTCTCCACTTGTCTGAGAGATAAGCCACCAAAATCTCAGAGTGCTCCCCTGGAGCAGGGTGGTAGTACCCCAAATAAGTACTTGACCCTGTGCCTTATCATTAAAAGCCCCAGATCAGCTGCCTTCTTGATTTGAAAAATGAGAGTCTGCTGTAGTAGAGGATCAGTGTTGTTAATCCTGTACCTGTCCTGGTAAAATGTTGTTCTGTGATGGTAATTGCACACGTGGTGCAAATTTGCTTTTGCTCCCGTTCCTTACTTCTTTGTTGCTGTTGTCTCATCACTGCTTCTTGTACATTTTTCCTGCTTGGCTTCATAAAATGTGATTCACAAGGGGCTGGAATGATCCTTCCAGCCTGGGGAGCATGGCCAGAGTGTGAGCTGGCTGGGGAGAAGGAGTTGTTGGTGCTGCCTTATCCACCTGGTAAAAAATGCAACAGATGCCGCTCCTCTTTGTCTGGAGATCTTCCCAAACCCAGCAAGAAACAGGGGCAAGGCAGCACCTTTTGGGCAGAACTAACTGGTGAATAATTGTATTCAGGCCTGGAAATTCATAATCCAAGGGATTTCCTCCACCTCAAAACATGAGCTCTTAGTCCAGCATAAAGTCACCCCTGGCTGTGCTATCCCAGCACAGAGAGGGTGTCTCTGGATGTGTCTCTGCCTCCCAGTATTGCTCCTGCTCCCCTTTTCCCATCCCTTCATTTCCCAGCAGCCAGGGGGGTGAAGAATTGCCATCCCAGCTGGCCCAGGAAGGAGTTCATCCTCTCCTCCGTGGTGTGTTCTAAATTGTGATGTGGAAGCAGGGGAGAACAGGAGCAGAGGTTCAGCAATGCCTGTTCTGGAGGCTTTCATCAGCAACGTGGGGTTTTCTGTGATGAGAGCCCCCCTTTGCCTCCCCCAGGCTGCTGGAACGTGACTGTCTGTGGGAGTCTTTTCATGCTGCTCTCCCTGAGCTGCTTTTTGTGCTTGCCTTTGCCAGGGTTTCTGAGAGGCTCTCTGATCTCTCACACAGGTCGAGTGTGCTGATGGAAACTCTGCCTGGGAGCGTTCAAAGTGTGCCTGGCAGTGGCCTTTGCATCATAAATAATGAACATTTCCCAGAATAAAGTTTGGAGAAAGTGGGCGCAGGTGAATTTTTTGATTTGGAGAAGGAGAGTGTGTTTCTTTTTTTTTTCCTTCTCTGCTTTTCCAGAGCACTGCACTGCCTAACTGGAAGATATAATGGCTGTATGAATTGCTATTTAATCAGGGATGCTAATTAAGTCTTAGCTCTTTAATGCTTTCATGGGAGAGCTGTATATGATTTGCAGTGGCTGGAATTGCACTTGCAGGCAATTAAGCTCCTCTTGGCTTTGTAGAACCTGAAAGTGGAATTTTCTGAGGGATATTCTGGGCTCGGAGAGATCCTGTCACCTTTAATATTTCCCTTGGACTGAGGGTAGGAGATGTTTGGAAAAGGAAATATTCTAAAGCAGCGAGGCACTGAAACAGTACAATAATTTCAGATTTGAAGCAGCTTTTTTTGAGTGTATAATTACAGTAGTACATCCCCTTTCATGGCACAGTTAATATAATTGAAGGTTAAATATAAAGCCCATGCAGAAAAAGAAATTTCACTTGTTTTTTCACTTGTTTAGTTTTATACTGAAATCGAAAAAGGTTTTGAGCTGGGGCTGTCTGCTGCCTTATCAGATGGCAGCAAAGAATTCCCACCTCTGGGTCTGAGCAATGCTTTCCAAACAAGTTGGTCCCACCAGCAAGTAAATGGAGACATTTAAGAAGTGGGACAAAATGTGTGGAACAATTGTCAGGCTTGTGAAGCACAGTCAAAACCAACCCAGGAGCTAAATTTTCAACAGAGAGCAAGCAGGTCTGTTTGTGAGTAAGAACTAGCTGGGATTTTTAGGGTTTCAGGGGTTTTAGTCCCCCAAACATTGTATTTTGGTGGCCGAGATCAGTGATACAGTGTGGTGCTCACCTTAATTTTTGATCTTCTGGGAGCTGGTTCAGTAAGCATGTCGGAGCCTGGCATCCAAAAATATACCATTTCTGCATGGCAAAAAGGACAGAAGGGAGAAGAAAAATAAAGAGAAATATTCATATTTCTCTTTCTTGATCGGAATACTTCTTGGAAAAGCAGCCTGCCCTTAGGAGAAGGGTACTTCAGAGACATTTCAGATACTTGAGGCCTGAGAAAAAGAGCACAAGATGGACTTTTTAGATTAAAGTGTGGTCCATAATCACAGCTCCTGAGATTAGGGTGGTGTTTATTTTGCCTTTGGCAGAGCCCCCTCTCTTTCCCCCTGTCTGCTGTGGCAGCCACTCCTCAGCAGGGCAGCTGGAAATGGAGAGGTGAGGAATGGGAGCAGCAATTTGGCATCTCCCTGAGCAAAGCTTGGTCTTTGCCCGTTCCCTGCAGGTTGGGCAGGTTCCCTTTGCCTTGGCTGGGTGTGTTCCTGCCCTGCTCTGTCATTTCCCAGCTGGGTGCCCCCATTCCACCCCTGAGTTGTTTCACACCACAGCCCCGCGATGATAAACTGGCGAATATCGACGGAGGGAGCAGATCCCACAGGCTGTGGCCGTGAAAATGGGGCTGAAATTCCCTGTGCCAGCGTAGCCAAGCAAAGCCCCGAGCTCAGCAAGTCAGCTGGGCCACTGGAAATGCTCCAGTGGGTAATTTGATGAGCTTATTCAACAGGGCTGCGTGTGGCAGCTGAGCTGGCGTTTTCCGAGCCTTTTTAACTGCCTGGCTGCTGGAGTGCTCTGCTTGCTGCTGCTTCTGTGGGACCTGGGACCTTCCCACCAGCACTCTGGGGTGTCTTTGTGGAGAATCTGAAGTGGTGCCATCCTGCCTTCAGTCTACCCTGTAGTGTTTTCAGTCAAACACATAAAATGTAGAAAAGCAGAAATGGTGGTTGATAATAAATGGAGGCTCTTCTTGGTTTGCATTTGAAACCTGTATAGGAGCTGGGATTAGCGAGGCCCTTCCAGGTTTATTCTCTGCAAAGTTTTTCCATGCACTGGTTTGATTTTTAGCTTATTTCTAGCCTGCCTCTCTTTTGACCAAACCCCACAGGTGAAGAGGGAAGTTGTTTGTGGCACAGATAGTCAGACTTCAGGTGCTCCCCAAGGATCTGGATACCCAAGTGCTGCTGAAACGCTCATTCCAAAACGTGGGAATTGCTGAGAGGAATCCTGTGGATCTGCAAGTTGCACTCTGATTTTGAGAGGGGAGGAGGACAGGCGTTATGGCAGCTACTCTTTTGAAGTTCATGGTGACCTTTGGAAACTTGAATGTTCCCCTCCACAGGAGCTCTGTGCGGGAAGAGGCGGCCCTTGGAGGTGCTTGCAGCCACCTGATCCTCCAGAGCCTGTTGGGTGGGGAAAACTTTGTGGAAATGGGGAAAACTTTGTGCTCTGGAGTCAGACCTGCTCTTGCTGAAGAGGACCAGGTTCCCATTGCAGCTTAATCAGTTCCTGTTAGATGGCTGTGGCCATTTCACCTTTCTTTTTTTTTTTTTTTTTGCCTTTGCTCTAAAACAGACAAATGTTCCTCCATTGATTTTTGCCCTCTGAAATCTGCTCTGTGTGGCATCCTGGCAGCAAGGAATTGCTGCTGCTGAGAGAACTCACAGGCATCATGCAAGATCAATACCTCCCTAATTTGCTCCAGTGTGAAAATACATGTTTTTCTAAGATCTGCTCCATGGATTTACCTGGAAATGCTCTCCTGCTTGGAAAGGTTGTCTGGGCAGCCCTGAGATGCTGATGGAAGTGGAATGCATCGACCCCAAGGAGCCCCTGTGGTGGGATAAAGTGAAATCCATCAAGGGAAAAGCATGGAGTAGAACATGTGCTACGGTGTGGCAGCAAAGGAATAGTTGCTAATCCATGCTAAATATCACTGGATGCCTGCTGATAAATAATATTCCTCATCTATTATCCAAAAGCAGCTGAGAAGACACATTTTCCTGATTGTCCAAAAAAATACCCATTTTCAGGCTGTTTTCTCAAATAAATTAATTTATTATTGCATCTGTGATGGCCTGAGGGCTCTCTTCTCCACTGGAGAAACTCTGGCACAATAATCCAATTTGGACTCAGACTAGGGGTCATTGGCCTGAATGGCAATGGTGGGGTGTTTGTACATTCCTTTTTTCCAGTGAGGATCGTCTCTGCCAGCTTAGGGTCACAGGCAGATTTTACAGGTGGTTAAAGGTAGGATTTCCAGATGTGCTTCAGGAAACTCAATTTTTGCTGCTTATCAACTACACATCTGGCCCAAAGCAATATCATTAGAGAGAACTGAATGTTGCTGTTGGGTCACACTGGGTTTTTTGTTTATTTTCATACATATGTCCTTTACTCTGAGTTGGAATTTAGAAAGCTTAAGGAATTTTAAAGAGAAACACTAAGAAATGTCATTACTTGGGTGAATCTGAAGCACTAATTGAGAAGTAGGGGGTTTATTACTCATCCTGTTGTGCTGCCTTAACCCAAAAGTCAGTCCAGCTGGAGTTCTTGGAGAAGCCCAGCTGTGGGAGGAGGCTTGATCTCTGGTTTTATTACTGCTAATTTCATTAATAACAGAGCTGCTGTCCAGGAAGAGACTGAACTCCTGAACCAGAAATATGCTCAGGCTTTAAATGCTTCATTGCAAGGTGGTTTTGTTTACTCTGAGAATGCATTCCCCACCATAGCTGCTGTTTCAGATATTTTAGTGCTGGTTTTATACGTGCTCACAGTCATTAGTTTGCAAATGATGATTGAATTAGCAAATTAGATTCCTTCACCCTTGGCAAGTGCCACAAACCTTGCAATTGGAAGGCTGTGAAAGTCTGAGGGGGAGAAAAAGCAGCTCCCAAAAAAAGGCGGGGGGGGGAACACTAAACCAAATAATTTGCTGCCACAAATAAGGTTTTATCTGATGTAACTAAATGCATATAACTGGGTTGGGCTTTTATTTCTTTTTTCTATAGAGTCAAATGAGATTAAAGCGGTATCACTATGAATGTTCAAATCCTCAAGTGTGGATCTGGAAAAATGTTTCCTGATATGCTCTATCAGGGCAGGCAGATGAAAATAAAGCTGTCAGTCCTGCAGATTGCTGCAGCCTCATCCATTTTGAGAGCAAGGCAAGCACTGTGTGTACTCTTACCTGATATGAAAACACATTTTTCCTCCTTGAACTTTTTGCTGATGAACTGTGTACCTTTGGAAAAAAGGCAAGCTTAACCTAATCTCCTCCAGGGGAAAAAAAAACCCACACCTCCCATGTGTCATATTTTTGCTCAAGTGGTTTCTTATTCAAACAAATGGTGTGGGGGGAAGGTAACTCCCTCCTTTGCCTCCTCGAGGAAGGTGTTTGCCTCCTAAGGCTTTATACTGAAAAATATGCCCTAGAGACCAAGGAAAATGTGTTTTGTAGTGGCTGGGAGTAAATAATTCAATTTCTGCCTTTGAATGAGCAGCTGTCCCCTTAGAAGAGAGATGATCAATGGGCTCAAAGTGAGGATTTAACCCTTTGGACAAGACCTGCCATGCCACCAGCAAGGCTCCCCAGGACCCTCTGCTATCCTCAGAACATTTGTCTGGCCCTCGTCAGGAACTCACCTGGCACTGACCTTGCCCAAGTGACCTGTTCAATCTGGGACCTGTAGCTTTTCTCCTTCTCCTGCTTCCTGGTCTGGGCTCCTGATCAGTTATCCCAGTTCATCCTGTTCCAGTGTGGCCTCAGCATCCCTGACAGAGGAGTTCCAGAACTCCAAGCACTTCTTCTGGGGCTCAGACCGAGGGGAAAAATGTCCCAGATGTTGACAGTGGCTCTCAGACTGCAGAATTAAGTTTTCTTCCAGATTGTCTTGAGCTCTCCTGGAAGCCTTGACGTTCCCCAGATGGTGCCTTATTTTTCTGCTTGATAAGAGCAGCAGGCTTTGAGCCATGCCAGAAACCAGCATTTGGTGCTGGGTGGCTTCATGACCCTCTCAGCTGGTTGGCAGTTCTGAGCAATGTCACTGCTGGTTCATGGATGTCTGCTGGTAAGTTTGCTGAAAATAAAAAAAAAAACACAATTCCTTCATCAGGCAGGAAACTGTTCCTCTGTGTTCGCACTGCAGCGAGTGTCTTATATTTTGTCTTGTATTTGAAATGACTGACTTGCTGTGAGAGGCAGATATTTGCAATGCTCCCAAGCAAGGAGAGTTGTTAGTGGATACTGAAGGCATGCCTGAGGAGATTGTTCAATATATTTATTTTGACCAAAGCAGCAAAGCTTCGAAGCTTCTTTGTGTTATAAATAATTTTTGTTATAACTTACCTATCACAATCGAATTGGTCAATTAATAAGGCAATTTATTGTTCATTGATAAGGACCAAGCAAACAGCACTGGGGATGGGGAAAATTTTGTTCCACCACAGTCCATCCTTCTCTTGGTTCCTGTCTTTTTTATAGGCAGCTTTTTGAGGGGGGTCACATTGTGCTTGGGGTCTAAGTCCAAATAAGCAGCAGTTTCTTCATACACAAAAGTGGATCTAATAAAAGTCAATCATTTTCTAAGACAGTTACATAGAAATACATGATAGTAACTTACAGTATGAGTCAGCAACTTATGGGAAAAGGGTTTTAAAGATACGTAATGAAGTCATTGATAGGAGTAACAACTGGGAGTCTGCTGTCAGACCCTGCTTGCACTACAGAGATAAAGGAAACAACAGGAAGGCCTTTACTGATTGATGAAAGGTATTTGCTTTTACAAAACAAACTGTGGGTGAGCCTATACACGAAACCAGACACTGAAAAAAAAGACACAATAGGGAAAAACCCAAGGTTCTACAAGAATATTTCATGGTTTGTTTCTATAATGACATGAATCAGTAAATTACATATTACATTTGCAGCTAGAAAGCTCCAGACAGGTAAAACCAAAATTCTAGTGATGGTTTTCAATGCATGTCCTCCACACTGGAAAGCCGTGTGTGATACCTCAATATATTCAAAATAAACCTATTTAAACCATCACTGTTGTGAAAAATGAGGTTCACTTCTGGTAAAATATAAAAGGTTTAATAAGAATAAAGACAATAGGAGACAGACATAAAGCAAGTGGTTAATACGGGTGCCTTGGCATTCAAGAAGTATACTTTAACTCCAAGAAGCATTCCCTTATATACGTTTTTACCAATTCCCCTTTCTTCTTTTATTTTGCAAATCAGCATTTTCTTATCTTCTTCTGCATCTTCACATGTTGCTAGTCTGTGCATTGTACTGATCAATAATTCTCTTCTCCTGTATTCAACTGTCATTTCCATCCAGACAGATGGATCTCCTGTCTATTTTGTACTTTCTTGAATTAGCAAAAGCTTTTCTTCACATCCTGCTATTTTTAAGCTTTGTCAGCAACAAAAGAAACTATATTCATACGATAAAGTTTTTCAACATTATACATATAGCATTCACTTCAACATTAGTGAAAAGTCCATAATATAATACATACTCATAACATATAATTAGGGTTACATCCATTAACTTATACATTATTCAAACATTTATTTCAGTTTGCATGTCACAGTGCTCTATTGTTTTCCGAGTCTTCTTGTCTTAGCTCATCATCAATAAATTTTGGGTGACTTGTTTTCACACTCTCCTTGAGAAAAGTTATGTGTCTTCCTCCCCTCTTCTGGTTATTTCCTCTGATCTGCTGTTCTGGTTTGTGTTACTGTTATCTTATCACATGGAAAAGTCAAGAAAAGGATAACCTTACATATTTTAGTCACACAAAGGACCCACATGGCTAGCAATACATAATTGACTTATGAGATTACAAGCGACCAAAATCATAATTTAGACTAGATTTAAATACTTATCAACAACATACAAATGAGAAAGCCAACCTTATTAGATGTGTTTATAGCAACTGTAGTCAGGTAAAAACCACCCAGGTGCACTTTTAACCTTATCAATAAAATGCCACAGCACAGATATGACTGCCCTGGAGCAAAGGATCCCTCCAGGAAGGGATCCCAAGTCCCCTCACCCAGGGCTTGACATTCCAGACCGAGGCAGGGAAATGTGAGCAGGGGCTGCAGCCAGACCTCAGGTGTCACCTGACAAATCCAAATTTGAGCCCCGAAGCCAAGCAGAGACTTCCTGCCTTGTGAGAATTCAGGAGCAGGTCTACATCTCTTAAAGGCCAATTCGTTCCAGGAAGTTGATCTGGGGTGCTGCTGAGTTGTTGTTACGGGAATTAGGGCTGGGATTCATGGCTCCAAAATCCCCCCAGCCGCACTTGTGTTCCGTTCAGAGCGATGCAGAACAGACTCTGACCCCAGTGCTTGTCTTGGAGGGAGGCTGGAAATCCTCCGGGACAGGCGTGAAGCCTTCCCCTGCTGGCACTGTCATGCAATTGAGCCATCAGCCAAAACCAGCAAGGACAGCTTTTCATGCACTTGCAAAATGCTCGAATTTCTCTTAAGCTTTCTTACTTTTATTATTTTTATATTTCCTGGGGTTTTTTTCAACTGAAAAGAAAACGAATTATTCTATTTATCTCCTACCTTCGGAGTGAGTGCCCTGATTGTTTGTCCTTATCACTTTGAGCCAGAAAGTTTTACAGATTTGCAAAGCACCTCGATATGGCAGCTTCAAATTCCTGATTTGACAGGAGGGGTGAGGGGGTAAGAATTTCTTGTTTCCATTTAAACTGCTTTTAGTTCAGACTGAAATCCCATTTAAACCTGAAGGTTTGGATTGAAGTTTGAGGATCAAAGAAAACAGAACAGATAGAAAATGTGGCTTTAGCTTGGAGCTATATCTGAAAAGGGTAACCTCAGATTCAGGGCTTTTTTCCTCTCTACTGCACCCCCTCCAAAATGGTCTGATTTTCCCAATTTCTCCTGGCAAGAGTCTTAACTGCATTAACATGTGCATGTGCCTCCAGCCTTTTTTTGTTTGGTTTTCTCTGTATGATAACTGCATGTAAAAACCACAAATGTAATGTCTTTTCTTATTCAGAAAAGAGGGTTATTTCAAAGAAGCCACGAGCTAAAATGTAGAGGAAGCCCCAAAATTAGAATCCTTTTGGTTAGCAGTGTTGGCAGCTGCTGTTGTCAGTCGAGAGGCTTTGTAAACCAGGAAACAGCATCTGCCAGAGCTGCCTCCTCCCCACCAGGCCTGGGGAGATGCAGGCCTTGAGCTGGGCTAAAACTGGAGAAGGAGTTTTGTGGGAGTTGTGGGACGAAAAAAATAAATTCCAATAAAATGATAGAAACAGAAAGAAGCTCGACTTGCACGAAGGTGGCACAGCCAGCCTCTAAAAAAAGGGGGATAATTTAGCTGTGTTTGTCAAAATGTATTTCTAGCCCTCGCTCTGATGTTGGAGCTCCTGGGTCCTGCCTGGTGGGTGGGTCTGGGAGCTGCAGCTTCCCCCTCTGGATGTCACCCAAAGTGACTTGCCCAGTCACACAGACAAAATCTGATCTCAGATGTGCCAAGATGTCATCCCCTGAACAATAACTCTGGCACTTTCAGGCAGCGCTTTCAGGTTTAAGAGAAACTCAAATATCCCCAAAAGCTGAAGCACTCACTGGAGGTGGCAGGAGAAGCACAAGGGAGACATCCAGAATAAAAATGTTGTATTTTTGTGGCCCAAATTCTGTTAGTTTTATTAATGATTTTGAAGCTCTACTTGAGTTTGGTCTTCAAAGCTCTAATTTTTCTTCAGCATTGCTTTACAGAAATTATTTTCTTCTCCTTGTGGCTTCATTCTTAAGCATGAAATTGAAACTTGGGTAATATTCTTAAACCTAATAAAGAGAATTATAAACACTGTTAAAACGTTATTTCTCCCTCTCCACCTCACCCCCACAGTGGTGAAGATGCCCCCTTTCAAGCATTAAGAGTCAGCAGCCTTTTCAGATTAGAGATCCATTTTAAGACAGTGTCTGGTCTAAACTTGGCCTGATTGGGCACTGGGAACTATGTGGGAAATTAGAGGCTGAGGAACACCAAGCATTTGGTGAAAATCTCTGTGTTTGGGTCAGATTCTGTGAATTTTGGCCTTGGAATCTTAGTCAAAGCATTCAGTGTTGCCTTGGCTGCTGCTCCCCACCAGCACTGGGCTCTTGTGTGTGATGTGGGGACTGACACAGAACAGGAGCCATTCACAGGCTGCTGATCAATAGTCAGTGTTTCCTTTAAATATGAGAAATTCGGGCTGGAATGATGTTCCTTCTGCTGCATTCTGACATGTGGTTCTACCAACTCTCACCCTAAACAACAACGCTTAAAAAAAATGACGCAGTAACAGATGGGAGCTGCCTCCAGTTCTCAAACAAACCAAAATCCCTCGAGCAGCACGTAAGGAAGGCAGGCAGAGCGTTGGGTATCATGTCTTCACATCGTGTTTTCACCAAAGGAAATGTTTTACTTTGGGACGTGGCACCACCAAATCATTTAGGCAGTGTGTTGGTTCTAAGGGGCTTCCAAAACCACTCCTGAGCCCTCGTGCTGAGCACCCAGGCCTGGCTCTGGCAGATTTAGGCACTGGCAGAGCAGATTCAGGACAGCAGAACCACCTTCTCCATCTCTTTTCCTTCATGGAACACTGCCTGCCAGCAAATTTGGCTCTGGCATGCCAAGGCATTCTCTTCTTTGGGAAGAGAAACGGCGCAGAGCTCAGAGATGGGTAAAAATGAAATAACAAACACCACCCCCAATTACTTACACTGAGATTTTTTTTTTTCCCCCAGAGACCGTGATCCTTGCTGGAGCTTTTATGTGCTTTTATTTGCCTTTATTTGCTTCCACGAGGCAAAAAGTCTTTCATACTTGGTCATTTGTACATGCTGGAGATGAAAAGAGGCCGTTAGGAGAGTGTAGCAGCATTATTATTGAAGGTTAAGGGATTGCACTGGCACGCAAAGAAACTCTGCTCTAAATTCTGCTCCAGCCTCCTGCTTGGGCAAATTACTTTGCCTTTCTGAGTACTTGCTGCTCCCTTTTTCTGTGCTGGCTTCCTGCATTGGTGTGTCTCCAAGGACGGGCTTTGTGCAGCTCCCTGGGCCAGCAGGAGCTCAGTGCCCCTAAGGCAGGAAGTCAGAACTGCCCAACTCCTGCCCGCAGCAGCTCCCCGGGCACAAACTCCACAAACGCCCAAAAAAAAAAGGTGCAAAACAGCAGGAAAAAGGGGTGGGTGGGCTCTGTATCACCCTCATCTCCTCCCAGGCAAGGGGATGGGAGGAGGGAAGCAAATGTTGTGATTGGTGGTACCTGTGAGTGAGAGCCTTTAACTTCTGCAGTTCAGCACAGGGCAGTAAATCCATTGCTCCACAGAATTTGGATTTGGTTCTGTGGCCAAGATGGACCAGGAATGTTGGGTTATTTCCTGGCTGTCAGCAGAGGGACAAATGGAACCTGTTGTAGCATCAGCCCCAATGCTGACTGTGTCCTTTTTTGAGCCTCTCCCTGATCCCCAGATGTTGCATTTTCTAGGCACCAGTTGTGTCCTTTCTTGAGCCTCTCTGTGTTGAATTTTCTACCCTGCAAACCAGTGTGAGCTCTCAGGGAAGGCCTTGGGGGCTGCACAACAACAATGAACACCAGTTTGGGCTAAAGAATGACACCCGATCAATGTAAAGAACAAGGATCAAACCCATTTTTATGCAGCAGTAACTTGTATTATCACCCTGCCCCACTAAACTTCAGATGGGTCGAGTACAACCAGGAGTCCAAATAAATATGGGAATGCTGTCCTTGCTTTTCTAAAGCACGTCCTATTTACTGTGTGGGAGCTAGAAGTGAATGTGTGCTTGTAGTAGATGGTGATTATTATATTTTAGTATACTTATTAACTTTTATTATATTTATTTTTTTATTTATTATTTATTATATTTATTATTTTTAATCCATCTAGAAGCTAAGAAAGAAATTGTGACAAAGACTTTATTGCAAAGGAATACAACAGTGCAAACAGCAAAGGAAACACCATTCCATAAGGTGGGAATCACCAAAGCAAGCAGGTGGCCATGTGGGCCTGTGGGTCTGTTGTAAATTGCTAGAAATCTATCTGAAGTTGGGCCCAAAATATTGTGGTGTGTAAATATAAAGTAGTAGGAGCAGATGGTGGTAATGTGAGCTGAGGAAAAATACTCCCAAAATAATTTATGGCCACCCCCAGCCTTGTTAGATCTACTGGTATTGATTAGGAATTGGTGTTAATCACTGCAAAATNAAAAGGTGCAAAACAGCAGGAAAAAGGGGTGGGTGGGCTCTGTATCACCCTCATCTCCTCCCAGGCAAGGGGATGGGAGGAGGGAAGCAAATGTTGTGATTGGTGGTACCTGTGAGTGAGAGCCTTTAACTTCTGCAGTTCAGCACAGGGCAGTAAATCCATTGCTCCACAGAATTTGGATTTGGTTCTGTGGCCAAGATGGACCAGGAATGTTGGGTTATTTCCTGGCTGTCAGCAGAGGGACAAATGGAACCTGTTGTAGCATCAGCCCCAATGCTGGCTGTGTCCTTTTTTGAGCCTCTCCCTGATCCCCAGATGTTGCATTTTCTAGGCACCAGTTGTGTCCTTTCTTGAGCCTCTCTGTGTTGAATTTTCTACCCTGCAAACCAGTGTGAGCTCTCAGGGAAGGCCTTGGGGGCTGCACAACAACAATGAACACCAGTTTGGGCTAAAGAATGACACCCGATCAATGTAAAGAACAAGGATCAAACCCATTTTTATGCAGCAGTAACTTGTATTATCACCCTGCCCCACTAAACTTCAGATGGGTCGAGTACAACCAGGAGTCCAAATAAATATGGGAATGCTGTCCTTGCTTTTCTAAAGCACGTCCTATTTACTGTGTGGGAGCTAGAAGTGAATGTGTGCTTGTAGTAGATGGTGATTATTATATTTTAGTATACTTATTAACTTTTATTATATTTATTTTTTTATTTATTATTTATTATATTTATTATTTTTAATCCATCTAGAAGCTAAGAAAGAAATTGTGACAAAGACTTTATTGCAAAGGAATACAACAGTGCAAACAGCAAAGGAAACACCATTCCATAAGGTGGGAATCACCAAAGCAAGCAGGTGGCCATGTGGGCCTGTGGGTCTGTTGTAAATTGCTAGAAATCTATCTGAAGTTGGGCCCAAAATATTGTGGTGTGTAAATATAAAGTAGTAGGAGCAGATGGTGGTAATGTGAGCTGAGGAAAAATACTCCCAAAATAATTTATGGCCACCCCCAGCCTTGTTAGATCTACTGGTATTGATTAGGAATTGGTGTTAATCACTGCAAAATCTTTGTAAGGGACTGATTATCAGTGAGTTTTGATATAATTCCACAATGAGTGGGAAAAGCTTCTGCTTCCAGGATCTGTTGTCTATTTTAAACAAAAATCTTACAAGGTCAAGAAGGGAATATCACTACGTGTTTACAAGAAAATATTGTAGATTTTGCAATGGGCCTCATGCAGACTCCCAAGATTGTCAGGATAATTTTGCACTTGTGGTTTAAGTGTGTTTTGCTGCATCCTGACCCTGATGTTAACAAAAAGAACAAAATCCATTGTCTTTCAGAAATAACCTTGCTATGGGCTATGTGGCCAGCACTTTTCATTATTTTGCATCTTGCATTTCTTTTGTGTTTTCCTTTTCTTTAATTTTACTGTGTTTTTTTCAGACTAATTACAGAATCCCTTATAATTGCACAACTACACATTTGCTAGTAAATTCTTTGGAAATATGAAACTTTGGGTTTTTTGAGGATTAAGTGATTAATATTTATTTAAGGATCTAACCAGGGTATGTCCTTGATAGCAACACTGTGTAAGAGACAAGCTCTCCCTGCAGGTTAGACCTTTGTATCTTTACATTAAGAGGGAATTTCATGCCAGGAGAGCTACAGAAAATTATAAATCTCATCACTGAACTGAAGCTGGACTTGGGGAGTAAATACCTGTTCTTTGGGCTCTAAATTGCACAGATGCCTCCTCAGGAATGTCTGTATGCCACAGAAATTTGGGCAGTTCTGGTCACATTTTGTGGCTTTTGGGTTTCATCTTTATTTCTGGAGTGCTGAGTTATCCTTGCACGTGAAGATTGGAAAACTACAAAGCAGCTGCTTTTCCTTCCTGGGGTGGTGGGCTTGGTTCCAAGCCAGTTAAATATGACATCCTTATGATTTCTTTGGATTCTTGTGGCAATTTGTGCATCCCGTGAGAGACAGATAAGTGCCACAGGAAGGCTGGTACCCTTTAAGGAGAGGCTATTTTTAGGAAACTATTTTCTGTCTTTCTTTCCCTCCCATGCAGGCTCTGCTGCGTGGCTAGAGAGGAAATTTGTTTCCTTAGGGGTGGCTAAAACTGGGAGCAAGCAGATGAGCTTTCATGACGTGTCTTAGAGCCTGAAGGAAAATTGTTGGGAAGGAAGGGACCTGGCGGTGCTGGGGACAGCAGCTGGACACGAGCCCAGGTGTGCCCAGGGGTGCCCAGGTGTGCCCAGGGGTGCCCAGGCATGCCCAGGTGGGCAAGAGGCCAGTGACCCCTGGGCTGAGTCAGCAATAGAGAGGCCACAGGACCAGGGCAGGGATTGTCCCCTGTGCTGGCAGTGCTGAGGCACCACCCCAAATCCTGGGGCAGTTCTGGGCCCCTCACAAGAAGGACCTGGAGGGGCTGGAGCATGTCCAGGGCAGGGAGTGGAGCTAGGAAGGGGCTGCAGCACCAGGAAGGGCTGAGGGAGCTGGAAAGGGGATCAGCCTGGAGAAAAGGGGGATCAGGGGGACCTTGTGGCTCTGCACAACTCCCTGACAGGAGGGGACAGCTGGGGGGGTTGGGCTCTGCTCCAGGGAACAGGGACAGGAGGAGAAAAAATGGTCTCAAGTTGCTCCAGGGCAGACTTAGATTGGAGATTTGGAAAAATTTTGTAACCAAAAAGGTTGTCATGCACTGGAAGAGGCTGCCCAGGAAAGTGTCTGAGTCACCATCCCTGAAGGGATTTAAAAGATGGTCCATGTGGCACTGGGGGACAGAGGTGTAGGGGGGCTTGGCAGTGCTGGCTTGGGCAGGGATGGACATGAGGATCTTACAGGGCTTTTCCAGCCTAAATGATTCCATGACAGTTCTGTCATCTCTCAGCACGTTCCTGTGCTTTCCCTGCGTTGTGCCAAGCACCATGTGGGGAAAAGGAGGGAGAAGGGAAGTCCATGTGGCACTGGGGGACAGAGGTGTAGGGGGGCTTGGCAGTGCTGGCTTGGGCAGGGATGGACATGAGGATCTTACAGGGCTTTTCCAGCCTAAATGATTCCATGACAGTTCTGTCATCTCTCAGCACGTTCCTGTGCTTTCCCTGCGTTGTGCCAAGCACCATGTGGGGAAAAGGAGGGAGAAGGGAAATCCATGGGCCTGTTCTGCTGCTAATTTCCAGGCTTTGTCTCACCTGTTGTTTGACCCCAGCTCTGGTTCTCCACTCCAGTGGCGCCTTCTTTGGAAAAGTTGGTGCTCAAAACACCAAATTTCCTCTGGCCTGGTGCTAACCCCTTCTCTCCCCTCCACAGCAGGAACTGCCTGAGGAATTGTCCCCTCAGTGCTGGCTCTGGGCAGCCCCACAGCTGGATCAGCCCCTGCTGGGGCAGACAGAGCCTCCAGCTGCTGCCATTGCTGCATTGCTTCCACCTCATTTTCCACCCTGACCTCAAAACTGGCCCCTTCCTCCCAGTCTCGGGCTCATTTTGGTTTCTCTGGCTGCCTGGTGAAGATGCTTTTTGGAGGATTTAGGGACCAGGCTATAAAGGAAGTTCACCCCATCAGCCTAGGAAGGGTGGGATCTGATTTAACACCTTCTCAGTGGGGAGCTCATCTACAAAGATCAGAAAAGTTGGCAGTATCTGAAAGCTGAACATGGGCTCCCCTCTGCCAGGCTTTAAACTGAGCCACATCCTCCCTCTTTTTCCTTCTTGTGCTGTTCTTTGTAGCATCAGATCACACCAAGGAACTGGACTCAGATGGGAGTGTATTCTCCACATCCATGCAAAATCTGTGTTAAATAAAAATGTTTGCTGGACAGAGCATGGTTCTGCCATCCTGCTTGGACCATGTGTAGACTTGCATGATCACATAAAATAAATGAAACAATGAATTCATCTGGAACCTAAGCTAGCAGAAGCAGCAGGCAGTAGAACAGGTTATAATTTATTTTGGAATGGCAAAACTTGTCCAAGTTGTTCCAATACCTCCTGTCTGGCCTGTGACATCTGCCTCAGATTGGAGCCTTTCCTGCTTTTAGTGCATCCTGTGTGGAGAAGGGCAAAGATGCCTTGGAACTGTTGGGGTTTTGATCAGTAGAGAATTAACTGAGAAGAGCTTTCTCTGCTGCTCAAACCATGGTGGTGCCTTCTCCTGATGAATATTTGGCACCAATCACCAGCCTTTTTGCCTGTGACACTGAGCCCTCCTTTGAGCCTAGCCCTGACCTGCCCTGTTAGGTTCCCTTCTGCAGGGCTTGGGGCACAGATTTGCACAGGGATCTGATTTGGAGGTTCTGATGCCTTTTCTGTCAGCACAGCTAGACTAAAAAGCTGTGCCAGAAGAGAGAAGGTTTTCCCGGGTTTGACTCTGCAGTTCTGGTTATTTCACAAATTTGTACTCTTCGGAGTTTGGTGAGGTGATGTCTACAGGTGACTTTGAAACCAATGAGCTGGGATTTCCAGAAGTGGGTTCTGGATCCCTGCTCTTCAGAAGTTTCAGGCATCCAAAATGGAGAATTCTGCTTTTCTCAACGCTAACATTTATATAGACATGTTAAAAATCAGTTTCCATGTCCTACTTTAGGCACCACAGTCCGGAGAGTGCATCTGATGCATTTCCTTCTACTGCCCCCCTTCCTGGCCTGATCCTGAGCAGAAAAGTTTGCACAGCTGGTCGTGCACAAACAGAGATTTCCCTGCTTTTTGCTGCCACGAGCTAGAAACCTTGTGAAAGATGACAGCAATATTGCTGTTCACTTCCATGAACTCAACTCCTCCGATCCACTTTTGTGCAGTCCAGGAGAGTGAAAAATGCTTTTGTGCCGTGGCCCTGCCTTTGTTGCAGTTTCCCTGGTAGTGCCCATGCCCGTGGCTGCTATGTGAGCTTGGCTCTCCCAGGCCATTCTTCTCCAGCGTGGTGGTGCTGCGGGACAACCAGCTGGGATCCAGCCCCCGGTCCAGAGGGCTTGCAGCCCTTGGCTCAGCAACCCTAGTAACTGAAGTCAAGGAAGCCCTTTTGTGCCCTGAGGAATGTGGTGGGAAGCTGCCGTGCCCTTCCTAGCACACTCGGGGCTGGCCTGAAGGGATGGGGGAGCAAGGACAGAGTTGTTTGGTGGATTTCTCCATCTCCTTCCCACAAAGGCAGTGCTGGAGAGCGAGCGCCGTACCTGCTCTGCTGCCTGACAGCTGCAATTTGTATTTCCTGCTGCCCAGGCCAGCCCACGGAGCTTACATAAGTGTCTTTGTGTCCCATTCCATGTCAGAGCAATTTGAGATTTAAATCCCAGTGCTGTGGGATAGTGCCTAATCTGATTAGAGAGCGTGTACCCAGCATCGTTGCTGCTGCACTGCCAGTTCTTCTGGGTTTTTGTAAGTCATAAAGCACTGCAGTGTATGGAGAGTGTGGATTGGAGGATAGACTCCACTTCTGTTGTTGTAATTCCTTATCGTTATTTCTTAGGCTTGGGAAAAGTTGCTTTTCATACTTTGGAACAACTCCTGCTTTCAAAACTGTGGAATTGAAGTGTTTGTTCATTGTCTGATGCTGATGTGCTGTGTGACCATAAATGCACAAATGCCCGTGCACGGGTGCCAGTGCCAGCAAAACCTGGAATAATGGCATCAGCAGTGGTAGGGCAGCACAGAAGCAAACTGCTCAATCCCCACCTGCATCCTCTCAAAAGGAGCCTCTGCTGAGTCTCTGGGTTTGCTGCTGGCAAGGTTTGGGATACCTGTGGTGTGTGCAGTGGTTGTGTTGTGTCATGAAGTGCAGCACATCCCCAGGTGGTTGTTTGAAGCACTGTTTTCAATGTCATTTAATATAAAAAGCCCCAGGCTGCCTGCCAGCCACCCCTCACCCTTGACATAAATGTGCATAAATGAAGTCTCAGCATTAGAGAGGTGCTGAAACAGGTCTGGGCTCCCTCCTCCAGGAATTTCCTTGCTTTATTCCTGAAGATTCCTAACTAACCTTCTGGTTTGTCTTTGTCACGGAGTCTTGCCCTGGGCTGAGTTTCTCTCTGCATTCAGCAGAGGCTTTAATGCCCACCAGAGCTCTGGAGAGCCTGGGGGGGCTGGAGCAGCAGGACAGGCTCTGTGCCCAGCACTCACCTGCAGAGCCTGTTCAGAGATCTGAGGGGCTGAGCCCCTGCTCCTCTCAACCCCTGCCCCTCTGAACCCCTGCTCCTCTCAATCCCTGCTCCTCTCAACCCCTGCTCCTCCTGGCTTTCTTGCTCAGTTCTGGCTCAGGCCACATCCCTGGGAGCAGGAATTTCTCCCTCATTATGAACCAAACAAGAGATGTACGTGTAGATCTCTCCATGCAGTGTTGGGTTATTGGAGGGGGATTTTATGTTGGTTTGGGGGTTTTTTTTCACTCGTCCTCAACACATTCAGCCTCTTCCAATACTTGGAAACTCTGCTGATGACAAAGCCCAACCCCAACACAAATTGCAGCAACAACAACAAATCTAATCTAGTGCAGGACTGTTTGTAAAGTCCCAGGACACCCTGGTGGGTTTTTTTTTCCATCCAGGCTGTGTTGGCTGAAAAGAGCCACGTTCAGTTCTGGCTGTTGAGCAGCAGATGGAGCTGACAAACTGCACATCTGGGGCTGCACCTGCAGCTGGCTCCAGCCACCCACACATGGCCCTGCAGCTGGGCAGGTCCCAGTTTCGGGGTGCTCTCACAGGAGGAGCCCCCTTTTGCCACCACAACGATCCCTATTTCCCTCTGCATGGGGAAGTGCATCTCCTGGAATGCAGAGCACAGCTGGGAATGCTGGGGTTTGGTACAGGGAATTGGACAGGCTTGGGATGTGGAAAACTGAAAAGGGGAGATATCTGCACACAGGACATGTGAGGATGTAGGCAGAGATGGACTTTCCCTCTCTGAGTCCCATCCTGATGTGGAGCAGAGAGGAAGGAAGGTTCCAAGCACCATCCTTGTTCTCTCCTCACCCCAACCATACCTGCAGCTGATTCTTCTACAGCTTCCAACCAAAAACTTCCTTCTAATAGCTGGACATGGCTTTATAATCATGCAGTGATAAGAAATGAGAATTCCAAGAAAAAAACAGCCTTTGCAAATTTTTTTTATGTTTCTTTTACCATAATTTTCAATTAGAAGTGAATGGCTAATAACCTCAACCCTCCCTCACAAAAATCTGTAAATAAAATTATTGTTGATGTCTGCCTGACCTCATGCCCAGTGTTACACAAGGTGTACTCTAGGTGCAGCTTCTTCACCCTGGCCAGTGTTTCATGTGTTGCAGCCCCTGGTTTGAGCACGGGGCTGACATGTGGCAAAAGGAGTTAGCAAGAGAAGACAGACAGTCGATTGTGGATGGGTCACAGAAGACATGAAAAGCATTATTTCAGTGTATTTTTCCCAGGTGAAGCAGAGCTGTGGAAGTTTGCAGGAGCCACGAGCACTTCAGAGTTGACTAAAATACCCCAGGTCATTATTTGTGATCCCTATTTGCTTCCTTGATTATTCTTTTATTTAGATTTTGAAAGTGCACCTAGCAACAACAATGGTGTTTTAAAAGGTCCACAAATGGTCAGAAACAGAGATTTCACATTTCACATTTTCACAAATGGTTGGAAACAGAGATGAGGAGTGGTCATTGGAGGCTGTCATCTTACCGTGCTTATAATTTCAGCTTGGTGGAACATTTGTCTTACATTAGCAGCTAATTATAACCACATGTACAACTTGACATCATTACCCAGGATTAAGTCCCTTTGCTTGATCTGGTTTATTGTTTAATTCCTTTGGGAGCATTTCAGGGAAAGGTGTTTTAGATAAGAGAACTTTCTAAATTCACTATGAATCCACCATTAATGGTGGCAACTGCCATTTCTTGATTCACTTTTCTTAATTCTTTTTGTAGATTCTTAAGAGATCTATAGGGACAAAATATAATCAGTGGGTCTTAGAGATTGTTTTGGTTAGTAGCAAACATTTTAAATTTAGCATTAATCCACTATTAAAGCGCTATTACTTGGTTTGTATTTCTTGAACTCTTTTTTCTGCAGACTCATAAAGATCTATAGGGAAAAAGGATAATAAGTGGTTTGGAGATTGTTTGGGATTAATACTGAACTTTCTAAATTCACTAATAATCCATTATTAAAATTGGCAACTGCTATTAGTTGAAATTGTTTTTAAATTCTTTCTGTAGACTTGTAAGTGATCTATAGGAACAAAATGTAAGCAGTGCACCTTGGAGATTGTTTTGGATTGATAGTGAACTTTTAAAATTTACTGTTAACCCACTCTTAAAGATGCAAAGTGCTACTTCTTAATTTTTTTTTTAAATTCTTTCTGTAGACCCATAAGAAATGCACAGGCACAAAATATAAGAAGTGGGTCTTGGAGATTGTTTTGGAATAATAGTGAATGTTCTAAATTCAGTGTTAATCCACTATAAAAGGTGGTAACTGCTATTTCTTGATTTTTTTTTTAAATTCTTTTATCTGTAGACTCATAGGAGATCTATAGGAAAAAATACAATCAGTGGATCTTGGAGATTGTTTTGGTTAATAGTGAACACTCTAAATCCAGTATTAATGGTGGCAACTGCTATTCCTTCATTATTTTTTTTAATTCTTTCTGTAGACTCACAGGAGATCTATAGGAAAAATTATAATCAGCAGGTCTTGGAGATTGTTTTGGATTAGTAGTGAATGTTCTAAACTCACTATTAATCCACTATTAAGGGTGGCAACTGTTATTCCTTGATTTTTTAATATATATTTTTTTCTGTAGACTTGTAAGAGATCTATAGGGATGAAATATAATCAGTGGGTGTCAGTGATTGTTTTGGCTAATAGTGAACATTCTAAATTTCATATTAATCCACTCTGAAAGGTGGTAACTGCTGCTTCTTGGGGATTTTTTTAATTCTTGCTGTAGAATTGCAAGTGATCT
>VZSE01014957.1:85081-101482 GCA_013398275.1 Promerops cafer
GGGGGGGTGGTGTTTTTGGGGTTTTATTGCTTTCCCTTTTCCAGGAGTTTCAGAGCCATTTTGGAGTGTGGAGCTCTGCTTTCAGCTCTGCCCTGAAGTTTATTCCAACTCCTAGCTGCCAGTTGCACTTAAAAGACCATAAAGTATCAGAGCAGAACTAAAGCATGTTGCCCTGCACCCAGCCCTGCAGATCCCTCTCTTTTGGGCTGAGTTTTGAGAGGATTTCATGGGGTTTGTAGCTGACTCTGAGCTCCCCATAAAAGGCTGGAAAGCAGCCAGGGCTGGTTAAAGCCTTTGTGCTCTCCATGAGAGGTAAAGGCAGCAAAGCCCACAGGCTTCTGGATTTCAGGATTTTACTTCAACAGAAAACATTTAAACGATGGAGAGTTTTATTTTTCCCATTATTTTCACCTCTGGAGGTGCTGATTCAGAAGTGTACATGTGATTTCCACTGACATTTTTGAAAAGTTACATCTGAGAGGAAAAAAAACCTGAGGGTTTCTTTTCATACATAGCAGGAATGGAGACTGGAAATTCAGTTGTATTTTTCCCCACTGTAACAGGCTTTTTTAAAATTTCTTTTTAGGTGCATTCCTGATTCCCTATTTTCTTACTTTAATTTTTGCTGGAGTGCCACTGTTCCTTTTGGAGTGTTCCCTGGGTCAGTATACATCTATAGGAGGCCTTGGAGTGTGGAAGCTTGCTCCAATGTTCAAAGGTATGGTATGGATTCCAATTATTTCTCATTTGTTTCCAAATTGTAGAAGTTTCACAAAGTGCCAGGGCACTTGGTTTCTTGGTGCCTTTCATTTATATTTAAACATTATTTTTCTAGAGAAAACACTGATTTTCTGAGGTGTAACTGATGATTTTGAAACGTGCTGGGCTGTACTTTTTATTCTCCATTAAAAACAGCAAGATTTAGGCATTAGAATTGCAACAAACTTATTTTTGAACTTCAAAAACTCTTGGGGTTTTTCTGTAGAAATGCAGAAAAACTGTTAAAAATAGCATATCCAGCAGTAGTTGTCTGAGCAGGTTTGGAACTGTTCACAGCAATTTGGTAAACTTAGGTAAATTTTTCTGAGCTCACAGAGATTGTCATCACCTCTTTTTTTAACTGAAATTCAAAAGCCAGACACTTTTGGCAATTTCACGCTGAATTCCTTAAGACAAACTCACTCCACACTTTGAGTTTGAGGTTTGATAGCCAGAACCCCAGGGTTTTAATCTCAGTTCTGCACAGACCCACAAACCTCTGAAGCAATGCTTTTCACCCTTCTAATCCCAAATCCTTTGACACTTCCAAGCTCCTGAGCTGAGTTCTGCCCCAGCAGAGCTGCACATGGTGTTATAAATTACCTAACACAGTAGGACTGACAATTAGCACGGGGTGAGCTGAAAGTTTGTTGGGATTGAGTTTTGCTCTGGGAGATTTAGCATTGGGAAAACGCAGGGAGATGAAATTGTCTCTCACAGAGAAGTGTTTCTGCTTGAGTTTCTGCTGTTGGTAGGGGTTGGTACAACCTTGCTTTGCATTGTCCTGATTACTGTGAGCACTTCCTCCTGCTCAGGGTCATGGAACAGCTGTCCTGAATAGTTTAGAGCACGCCTGGAGTGCCCATGAGGAGCAGAAGACACCCTCATGGTGGAACCCTGGAATTTCTTAGGTCTGATGTGCCAACAGCCCTGCGCTGAGCACCAGGCACTCTGTCCCGTGTCCTGAGCGCCTTGGAACACGTTCCCACTGTGTGTGCATCCGCCACGAGGTCCTGTGGGGCTGCTCTTCCACAGAATGAGCTGATTTAGCTCTTTTTCCTGAGAGTAAAACACGTCAGGGAGCTCTCAGCAGCAGGACTGCACCACAGAGAGAGCCGAACGCTGGCAGTGAATTCATGGATGGCTGAGCCACCACCCAAATAATGACCTTTGTGTGATGGCACTTCTGAAATTCTCACTCCTACAACATTTCCCAAGTGGGGCCTGCCCCATGCGATGTGTTTGCCCTGAACTGCAGCTCTTCAGCTGAAAGTTCCCTTGTTTTATTTCTCTTTGTTTTCCTTACAGGTGTGGGACTGGCTGCTGCAGTCCTGTCCTTTTGGCTAAATATTTACTACATTGTGATTATTTCGTGGGCCATATACTACCTGTATAATTCCTTTACCACTGTAAGTGTGTGTCAGAGGGGATGGGGAATTGTTTCTTGGATGTAAAGCCAAGTAAAATATGGATACACCACTAATCTGCCTCAGCGTAGATGTGTGAGGTTAACACAGCATGCACAAGAAATCTGTGGGATAATCCATTCTCACTGAAAAAAAAAACTATTTTGTAAAAATCCCTTTTAATTTTTTTTCTCCACAAGAAATTTAGAACAGAAAACTGAGCTTACAGGCCTGTCACTCCCCCAAGAAAAATTCTAGTGTACAACGAATTATATTATTTCTTCAGCAACAGCCACACAAACATGAGTTCTTTGGGAAATAGTATCTTTGCAATGTGGCTTAATGATGGAGGGCTTTATTAAAGAAACCCCCACGGAATGGAAGGTCTGTGATTTGATTAGCTCTGAACTTCCATTCATTGTTGTTATTTTTGCTTTGTTTTCTTTCCTGTTTACTTTATTTTTAGCTGCCTTTTTTTTCCCCCTCAAGGGTGATTCATCAGCTGAGTAAGTCTTGTCTGATTTGTGGGGTTTGGCCATCTGAGGAAGCATTCTTACATAAGTTGTATATAATTAATGCGACATTGTTCAATTGTCTCCTCTATAAACTTTGCCCATGCTTGCTTGTTCTTGGCTTTAAAGAATTTTGCCTGGACCAAATTTGCATTAATTACTGTCTGGGAGTGACATGACCATTTCTGCTTTGTTGTCCTCAGAATTGTTATTGATGTGAAAGGTCAGGCAGAGTCTGGAAGTGTTTCTTGTGGCCCATGTTAAATGAATATTGGCTTCTAATTCCCTTGAAGCCCCTTATCCTTCTGTATAAAGCACACAGTGCCCTGATGCAACAGTTCTGTGAGAGGATTTTCCAACAATTGCCATCAGAAGGATCTATAAATTACATGTAAATGAGGCTCATTCTAATGGATACCATGAGAAACAGGTTCTGCTCCTCAGAGGTTCTGAAAGATGGGATGGACACATGAAGAACATGCATCAGAACATGCATGTAACAAATAGAAATTTTACCTTTTTTCCAATTATCCCCTGACCTGAGGGGAAAATGAAACTCTCTGATCAATAACCATCCCAATTTTATTATCTCTTGTGCAACAAGAGGTACCAGGACGTCCAGGAGGTCCTTTCTGCTATGTCAATATACTCTCATGGTGAGTGTATTGAATCCAGAGTGTTTGGGCTGCTGTGTTAAAGAGAAGAGGCAATATTTCCACACCTGCCTCCCACAACTGATAGGAATTTAAATAAATTTCACCCCTGGGAGATCAGTATCTGCAGAGCTCCAGGTGCTTTAGTTCTGCACTCAGCTGTCTGTTCTAGCAAAGAAAGAGATACTTGAGGTAGTTCTTGCTTATGAAGTGTTTGACTTGTGGTTTTTGGTTGTCTTCCTTCACCAGACCCTTCCCTGGAAGCACTGTGAGAACCCCTGGAACACCGACCGCTGCTTCTCCAACTACACCTTAGCGAACACCACCAACATGACAAGTGCTGTGGTGGAGTTCTGGGAGTAAGCTCAGCATTCCCCTCTCTCCTTCCCGTGCACGCTCAAGGACCACCTCGTTGTCCTTCCTGTTTTGTCTCCCGAATTCTTTGCCAAATGCCCCGCTGTGTTGGCTCGTTCCAGACGCAACATGCACCAAATGACCGACGGCTTGGAAAAGCCCGGGCAAATCCGATGGCCCCTGGCAATCACGCTGGCGATCGCCTGGATTCTGGTGTATTTTTGTATCTGGAAGGGGGTAGGCTGGACTGGAAAGGTAAGATTAAAAAGTACTGTAAATACCTTTCAAGTAAAAATGCCCATTTTGCTCAGATATTCTGAAAATTCTTGAGGTAAGAGGCACTGGGGGCAGTGTGGCTATCAGAGCTCTGTGAAGTATTTAGGTTGTGTTTTCTTGGATTGGTACAGCCCCATGTTTTAGAAAGAGCTGGCTCCTCTGTAGCTAGGTCAGACCACTTGGATGCTACACTTGCAGGCTTGGCCAGGGATAAAATACCCTAAAAATATTCCTGCTTGTTCCTGGGATGAATATTCCAGCTGGTTTGGATAGCAATAGAGTGAGGGTGAAGTGGTTTGGTTTCAGCAAGAATTGTGCATTTATTGCACAGCTCTTGCTAGACCTGGACATGTAAGGAAGTGTGGGGAAGAGCTGCTCCCACCTTCCCTCATGTGAGTGAGAAACATTTGAGGTCCTTTCACAGGATCTCACGCTGTGCTTCTTGGTGTCTGCCTGGCTGTGAGTGCAAATTAGGATTTACTAATCAGTTAAAGGAAATTATATTATTGAGAGACCTTTCTGAACGAAAGGGCAGCAGCATCTGACATTGGCTTGTGCCTTTCCCCGTCAGAAGAAATCCTAGGGGAATGAAAAGCCACAGCAATGGGGTTTGGTGTTGGGTTAGAAGAGCTCAGGTCTGGTGCAGAGGACTGGGATTTCTTCACACTGAAGGAATGGATTGTTAGCTTTTGACAAGAGGTTATAACTGTGAGCCACCTCCAACTGTGTTTTGGACAGGGCTTAGCTGAGCTCAGAGCAAACCATTTTCTTTCTCCTGTCTCCAAAGCACAAAGAGGGCAAAAAGAGGGTTGAGTCTGACTTCAGAAAGGCTTTTTTATAGGACCTCTGAAAAGGCAAGAAAGTAGGAGCCTGTAATATAGAGGAGGAGAGAGTGGGAAAAATAAACTGCCAGATGTTTTACGAGCAGGATCCTTGTGCTTTTGGGACTTCCTCGTGTTAAATACCAAAAAAAAAGAAGTGTGAAAATATCCTAGCCCACTCTGTTCTCTTTTCAGAAAAATAGGCAACAGCCACCTGCCTTCAGACCTGGAGATTAGGGAATTTTGCTGTAGGCACTTCCCAGGCTTTTTCATTGAAAAATGCCTCAATTTTAAGAGCCATCCTCAGTTGCTGCTAGAGTATTTTCAGGGAGCAAATATTTTTGATCATTCTTCCTTGCACACTTACACTGTCTTGTTTCTTCACATCAGGTGGTATATTTCTCTGCTACTTATCCCTATGTTATGCTGCTTATCTTGTTCTTCCGTGGTGTAACACTGCCTGGAGCAAAGGAAGGCATTTTATTCTATATAACTCCCAACTTCAGTAAGCTTTCAGACTCTGAGGTAAATATTCCATCCTGGTAAACAAAAGTTTCACTCCTCACTGTTCCCCTTTCAGACATATGACCTGCTCCTCAAGTGCAGAAACAGATTTTTAAAAAAATTGTTTCCTGCAATCAGGTTTGGCTGGATGCTGCCACACAGATTTTCTTCTCCTACGGTTTGGGTCTTGGTTCACTGATTGCCCTTGGAAGCTACAACCCTTTCCACAATAATGTTTACAGGTAAGCAGATGACTGCACATATTGCAGTGGCACTTGCCTGTCTCAGCTGGAGCTGAGTTCTGCCTCTGTGTACAGATAATTGAAATAAAGTTTAGTGTTGAATATTAACTGTTCTGTCTGTCTGGGGGTGAGATGTGTAACTGCGTTTACAGTGTTGGGAGAGATCTCCCCAGCATGAAATGGAACCCAAACTGTGAAATCCTAAATCGTGAAATCCTAAATCATTGAAATCTTCTCACAGGGGGGGAAAAAAAAAAAAAAAAAAAAAAATAGAACATTTGCTTTCCCTGCTGTTTAAAGGCCCTTCCCTTTGTTGCAGGGACTCCATCATAGTGTGCTGCATAAACTCATGCACGAGCATGTTTGCTGGCTTTGTCATCTTCTCCATTGTGGGATTCATGGCCAATGTCACAAAGAGGCCAATTGCAGATGTTGCAGCATCAGGTACCCGATATCTTTTCTTCTAAGCTGTGCATCAGTTATTTCTTGCTTGTGGGTTGTTCCTGCAACTGCTCAAAATTGCTCCTCACAGCTCCTCAGCTCCCTCTCCCTTCAGTCTCCTGATGGCAGAAGGAAAAGTGTTGTCCCAACCCACTCCAGGCAGAGCAGGAGCAATGCTGGTCATTATGGGGTGGTTTTTAAGCTAATATTTTCCAATTCAGTTGGGTTTTAATTTCTTTTCCCATTTCTTGAGGTTAAGCCCTTCGAGGCAGATCCATTTCTCACCTGTTCAGACCTGCACCTATTTCATGTGGCTCGGTATCATGAAAGACATTTTATTTAGGGCAGGGAGATGTCCACGGGAGGATTCTGTTATTCCTTGCAGTTTCTTGTCTGTCTTCCAGCTGAAAAAGCTGAAAGCAGCAGAGCAGATGGCTGCCCTAACCCAGCTGGTGCACCAGATACTCACTTAGCAGTTCTGGCCACAGGGAGGGATCTCATCACTCAAAGCTTGGTTGGAACTCACTGGTGGACAAAATCTGGATGACTGTATTAGCAAACACAACCCACTGAAATACCTCCTTAGTTAGAAAAGGAGAGAATTTAAGCCCTGAAAATAATCTTCAATAAATTACACATACAAAGCGATTAGGTGCAAAATGATGATGGCAGGCTCTGTTATTAAAAGCTGCTCTGGATAGGCAGTGGTCTGTGAAATAAGCTTTTTGGAATTGTGTCTTTGATACAGATGGAGTTATATAAAGGCTACACCTGCAAACACCACAACATTTTTACATCATATTAAGTACATTTGATAGCAGACCTCTGAAAGATGCCCGTGACCACTAATTGCAAAGGATATTTGAAAATCTGAGCCTTTAATTGAGGCTTCTATTTCTCCTAGTAAGCTCAGAGGCTGGTGCCAGATTTTACCACCATGGGAGGTTGTTTTGCCATCTTTTATACAGCATTATAAAACAAATAATATTATTAAAAGATGTAGCTGCATTTCAGTGGAATGCAAAACAGTTTAAAATTAACAGATTTATCTGAAGTTTATTTTGCTTTTAGCACTGCTATTTGGAATGCTTTCTAAACTGCTTTCCAATCATACCTGCTCTTGTTAGCAATTAATTGCTTAAAATCCTCATTAGACTTTGACAATCGAGGTGTTGATGCCACCCTTGCTCCACTGGTTTGGGAGCTGTGACCAAGCACTTGTCACTGACAGACTTTTAATGGAAACTGAAAAATCAGAGACTATCCTGGTGAAGCACATGAGCTTCATTTCTGTGTTTATTAAATTTGCTGTTTTTCCCTCTGACCCTGAAGTCCAGCTATGCCAAGGGAACAAAAAAACTCCTTTTAAATAGGAATTTATACTCTCCCTCCAACACTCTGCCCCCCATCTGCAGTTAGCAAGAAGAAAAATTAAAAAGTTTGGTTGTGCATAACTACAGAGTTTATTAAAATGTGTGTTTAGAGAGAGTGAATGGAATGGAACAGCAAATGGGAATACTGGAAATGCTGGGAAGTGTCTTCTCCATTTCTGAGCTGCCTCTGTTTCTCTTCTGAGCGGGGCAAAGCAGGAGATTGCAGCTGTCAAAAACTGCTTGAGGGGGGAGAGAGCTGAGCAGTGCCTGAAGATGTGAGCCCAGCCAAGGATAACATTCCTGCCTTGGCTGTGCCAAGGGCTCTCTCAGGAGCAGCTTCTGAGCTGCCTTCAGTATTCTGGCTGGTTGGCTTTGGGGGGTTTTGGGGGTGGTTGTTTTTTTTTTTGGTTCTGGCTGGGTCATTTTAGAAACCAGGTCCTTGCAGTGGCCTCGTGGTCAGCGAACACTGAACAGCTGAAATGCTGCTCAGCTGCTGCGTCCAGAGCCACCCAGATTCAGCTGAGCAGGAGCAGAGAATCCCAGCCCCAGCCCTCCCCACTGATGTTTTGTGTCCTGTTTCTCCCCCCAGGCCCTGGACTGGCATTTCTGGCTTACCCAGAGGCAGTGACACAGTTGCCCATCTCCCCTTTGTGGGCAATACTCTTCTTCTCCATGCTGCTCATGCTCGGCATCGACAGTCAGGTAAAACGAGGGTGAAAACAAATAAAAACACACATTTTCTGCCACTGGGTGGAACGAGGCTGGGCTCTCCCCATGCCCTCCACTGCCAGCTGGAAGTGGGGCAGGATGGTCCCTGGAATAATCAGATAAAGAATAGGATGCACTGAGGAAAGGCTGAGTGAAAAACTGATGCCTGAACACTTCTGCTCTTTCATGAACTGTTGGGAGCACATGAAAAATGGGCAGAAAATTTATTCTGCAGGCAAAAAGGAGCATACCTTTGAAATATTCCCTATTAAATCACAGTATTAAAAATACCTGTGCAATGTTCAGCTGTGTAGGAGACACTGGGATATGTTTTACAAGGTTTAGGTGCCACAGGTATTTCTGAAAGGCAGCTCCAGAACTCACCACTGGAGTGAAAAGATGCAGCACACATTTCATTTTAAGATCTGGAGTTAACTCAGTGGGCAGTGGGACAGTTACTGAGGATATTCTGTGTTTTGATGTGTTCTGAAATCACTTCCCAAGGGAAAGGATCACAAATTTATTGGTTCAGGCCTCACCTAAGCTCTGGGTGGTATCTGACAACTGGAAATGAATGAGAAGGCTCAACCCTGGGGTTTTGCAAATCCAAGATATTCTCTGTCTAGATTAAACTATTAAATAATTAAGACATGGAATCATTAGAAATGTTGATTATTACATAAATGAAAAAGCACACAGCACAAGAGAAAACCCTTTAGAAATAACTGTGTCCAACAAAACCTGTTAATCAGTGCTAATTTTAATACAGAGAACAAGCCCACTGGCAGCACTCCGGAGAGCACCCTGCCCTATTTTACAGGGAATACTTGGAGATCTTGGTCAGGGAAGTCCCCCCTGGCTGCTGAACTGTTGGATCATTTTTGAGACCAATCCTAGGCAGATGTGTTAATTTACTTGCAGTCAGCTGCAGTTGGCAAACCAGCACCTCCCAGTTCCTAGCACAGCCCTCCCAGCATGTACAGGAATATGGGATTTACTGCCTTAGCACTGTACCAGTCTTTCAGGAGAGAAAATCCATCATTTTCTATAAATCCAAGCTGACTCCAGCCTGTGAACACAAAAAGACCAAGAGGGCATTTTATCCTGGGAGATGAAAGAAAGTTGAAAATTTACACTTTCTATTTCTTTGTTTTTCAGTGAGCTTCAGGCTTGACATTAAAACCCATTGCTCAATCTGGGGGGAGACTGCTGTGAAAAATTGGGTCAAAAATATTCTTGAAAGCACTTGTCTCTAGGCAACTAACAGCTGAGGAAGGTGGTCTAATATTATTAAAAAGAATATGTATCTACAGGCTGTCATGCTTTCTGCATTTTCTGTCTGTCACTGAAAAATCTCATCCACTTTAATTTACAGGAGCTGTAACCATTGGTTGAATTCTACTTGCTCTGCTGCAAATTAATAAATCTTTACTTACCTTCTGGTTTTCACTATTTCAGCCACCATAATGATAACATTTATCTGAATATATACACAAAGAAGGATTCTGGAGTGTGGCCATGATTTCCATTTGGAGGACACAGCCTCAAGAAAAATGTTTTCTGGGGATACAAAGAATATTTGATTTACTACATATGAGAATCATATGAGAATCTTTAACCTTGGTGCGTGAAGCACCAATCTGGTTAGACTTTCTCTGTGTGTTGGTTTTCTTGTATGTGAGTAAATCACATAAAAAAAAGGAATTTATTTTGTAGGATTGAGGGATCAAAGCCCTCAACTGTAGGTTTATCATCTTTATTACAAAAGAAGAGCAGTTCCTGTTCACAGAGCGAAAGCAACAGTTCATAGCTTAGAATTTTGAGTGCTCCTCCAGCTGGAAATCTTTTTGCACAGATCTCTTTAGACAGAAACAAGGATATTCAGGAGCAGAGCTTCCACTGCAGTCAAGTGAATTTTCGCTTCTCGTTGGACGGCTGAGGCCTCAGGCCAGCGAAGGGTCCAATTAGAAGCTGCTCCCCAAAACCTCACGCTGCTGTGGCAGGGCTCTGGACCGTGTTTTGTGTCCCCTTTCCCCTGCAGTTCTGCACCGTGGAAGGCTTCATCACAGCCCTGGTGGACGAGTTCCCCAAGCTGCTGCGCAACCGCCGCGAGCTCTTCATCGCCGTGGTGTGCATCGTGTCCTACGTGATAGGGCTGTCCAACATCACTCAGGTACTGCTGGCCCACTGGGGGACCTGGGGCTGCCACCAGCAGCAGCACTCTGCCCTCCCCAGTCCAGCCAGGAGTCACTGCTAGCCACTGCATTGTCAGTGATTGACGCCCGCCTGCATTTTGGCGGTTTAAGCGTAGAACGCCCTGTGGTGCCTTAGGATTTTAGCTTTGATATTTTTGTTTATATTTCATTCATTTATATTGGGATTATTTGGTTTATATTAGGATTTCAGCTGGTATATTTTTCATTTATTCACAATCCTGCAGTTCTTTAGTGTGTAACTCCAAACTCCATTCCCAGTGTCAGCTGCTGCTTCCCCACTTTGGGCAGACACAGCAATTCCTCTCCAGGCCTGGCAGTCAAGGACACCTCACTGCCTCAGGGCCCAGAGATGGGAACAAAAGTGACTTGGGGGGAGCAAACCTGGGGTAAATTACTTCATTAGCTGAGGCTGTAATTGGGAGATTAACCCCCAATATGCAAATGGGCCAAACTTATAAAAGTGTGAAAACCTGTGACCTGTCATCCATTTTTGGGTGTAGCCCCTGGGGGGCTTCGTCTGCCCAAAATGTATCTGAAGGCCCTTCAATAAATAGAACTGCTTTTTATTCCCTTAATTCTGTCTGGCCTCTGTTTTTAGGTAATCCCAAAAAGGCATCACCTGAGTGTCCCCTGCAAGGCTCAGGGGACAGCAAAATGCACATCCCCACACTCTTACAGTCCAAAAAAGTGGCAGCTGGAGATGTTGACTTTGGAAATTATTCGAGGAAAATGATTCATTATTAAATTATGATTAAAATATCAAACAAAGAGCAAAAAGCAAAATTAAACTTTTCAGTTTAAACAGCAGCAATCTTAATTTTGTCAGGATTGACCTCAAGCCTTAAAAGAATTTAACCTCTTTAATTTACACTAATAGGCCCCTAACCTATCTACCATAGTTTGTATCTTACACTTTGAAGCTGGAGGCCTTGCTCTATTTTTTATACTTTCTTTTCTATTTTAGGGTGGAATCTATGTGTTTAAGCTTTTTGACTACTACTCTGCCAGTGGAATGAGTCTCTTGTTCCTTGTATTCTTTGAGTGCATCTCGATATCCTGGTGCTATGGTAAACAGCCTGTTTGTATTTTTTTCCCTAAGCTTTACACACCCTGAGGATAATTCATCCTCTGATTTGTGGTTGAATGTGCATGTGCTGGGGGTGGAACTGAAAGTGACCTTGGGTTTTGTGCATATAATTCAAAGCTGGTTTGTGGAAGGTGCTGCCGCCTTTTAAACACCCTGCCTAGAGGCCTGGGAGCCATGAAGTGTTTCAGGAATATTAAAAGGGTGATATTCCCTCTCTTTTCCTGTCTCACTCCCTTGGAAAGCCTGGATCTTCAGAGGTGTTGGGTGCATATTTCCTCGGGGCTCTTGGGATTTGTAATATTTCATTTTTCCAGAAATTCTCTCACTCCAGGGTCCTGCAGTGAGCCAGGCTCCTTGGTCAGTTAGGGAATAATCACCTCAAAATATCCAGAAGCCTGGACTGGCAGTCTCTGGCTCTAAGGATTAATGGATCTGTGGGATAGTGTCACAGAGTATTTTTGACCTCAGAGCTGTGTCAGCTCCTCTGAAGAGCTGCTCCCATCATCACCAAGGCACTCCAGCTGCTCCGGAGCTGGAGAACTGGAGCCTTCCTGCTGGATTTGAGTGGGCCTGAGAGGATGGAACAGCATTTGACAGGGGAGAGGCACTGCTGGTGAACCCAGCAAATGGAAAAACACACCAAAATTATCCCAGAAATCACAGAATATTCTGAGCTGGAAGGGAGCCAACAAAGAGCTTAAGTGAATGGTCCATACAGTGGTTCCACACCTTGGAATTATCAGCTCTAGGCTCTGACCATGAAGAAATCAAAGCCCTAAGATTGTGACAGACACAGCTTTGGGAAGCTGATGGAGAGCAGCAGTAGCAGGAGGGCCCCTCTGATTTCAGATCCACTTCTGCCCATGCATGGTGTGCACTGGAACGGAGCTGGTTACTGCTGGGATGGGTTGGGGGTTTTTTAATTGGAAAATACACCCTGAATTTCTCATTCTAATATTACCTAGAGTTGAAATCAGTCAAGGGTGTTTCTTGCATCTGACCTTCCCATGTACAACTCCCTCATTTTGCACAGGAATAAGTCTGCTGCTCTCTATTCAATTAATTATGATGTGGAAGAGTGAGAACAGATGAGTTTTGGTGCTTTTGAGCTCGCACACTTTTTTTTCCCATCCAGACAGAGGAAAAGTTATCTTGAGATCTTTGTAGAGCTTCCAAATATAATCATAATTTATGACAATGTCTCTCAGAACCACTGAGCTTCCTGAAAACAACCTGATATGTTTCTGTGCTGTTTCTTATTTCTATATCCAGGTGTTAATAGATTTTATGACAACATCCAAGAGATGGTGGGATACAGACCCTGCATCTGGTGGAAACTCTGCTGGTCCTTTTTCACTCCTATCATTGTGGCAGTAAGGAACAAACTTTATTCTCTGGTTGAAAGGATGTAAATGAGGTGGCCTGGGTGCTGCAGCCTTGTTGTTTCTACCCCCACAAGTTCATATTAGTTCTGCCCTCGCTCCTTTATTAAGGATTTGAGCAATTCCTGTTGAAGGCAGTAAGCAAAAATTAGTGTCATTCCAGGAAGCTTGTGCCCCAAAAAGAGAAGCCAAGATTTTTATTAGACCTCTGGAAATGATCAAGAGGTTGATTGGCAGAGTGAGAAAACTGAGGAACAGATTTTGACTTTTTTTTTTTTTATTTATTTTTTTATTCTGAAATAGAATTTAGCAATCTAAAATCTAAATTTTCCACATACACAAAAAATACCAACATTCTGTAAACTGAATTCCTCCACAAGCACTTCTGGTGACAGAGCAGGGTTCCAAACTTGTGTTCTTCCCTCATGAGATTCTGTGGCATATATTAATCACTTTATACTACATTGCTGTGAGTTTTCTGGCAAACTCTGCAAGGTTTCTGTACTGGAAACCACAGGACAGCCCTTTCCTGATTCTAAACTTCACCCAGTTAATCCCATTCAGTACCTTGTGAAGTAGTAAGCAAAGAAATGTAAATTTACTGCACATACACTGAACTCAGAGGCAATTCAACAAACTAATCAAGCAGCCACTATTACACATGAGCCAGCATTTAACCAGAGAAAAGCAAATGAGGAGCACTAAAGAGACACAGAAATGTGTTCACAGTTGAGGGCTCCTCGAGTCATCCCTTCCCAGATCAAGGCAGATGTCATTTTTGTAAAAACAAGTGCTCAGGAAGGCATAAGAAACACATTTTATTTTAGTGGCACAGGAGGAAGATGCCCAACACTGTAAAACTGGCCAGATTTGCCAAGTCTTCAGCAGAATGTGCTGCCCAGCCCAGCTCAGAGCAGGGGTAAAAATCTGCCTCTGCATCCTCCTCTGGGAATCTGTCCTGCACAAGGCCTAAGGAGGGATCAGAAGGAGCCTCCCTCTCTCCTGGTGACTTTAGCAGGTTTCCCTGGCTGATTCAGACTTTAAGACAGGCCAGGACAGGAGTTTTTCCTGGGAATAGCCTATGGAATACCATGTCTGCAGGGCATCGTTGGAGAACATCCCAAAAGCAACGCGTGGGTGCTGCTGCTCAGTGGCACCAGGTACATGTCCACAGGTATTCCCAGGATCCCTATTTTCCCCAGCAGCCCCCTTCCCTCTGGCTCTGTGCAGGCAATCCAAGGAATTTGCTGGTACCAGCAGCACACCTGGATTATCTGAGGTGCAGGTTTATACGTGCAAACACAGCGTTAACGTGAAACATTCATTTTGGTAAGAGGCGTCTTGGGAAGCTCCAGAAAAACTCTTGGAAGCCAGAACACTCTGGGAATCTCACCCAAACCCCTCCCTTCTGCTTTTGCAGGGAGTGTTCATCTTCAGTGCCGTGCAGATGACCCCGCTGACGATGGGGAGTTACGTGTTCCCAAAATGGGGCCAGGGGGTCGGCTGGTTCATGGCCCTGTCCTCTATGGTGCTGATACCTGGCTACATGGCATACATGTTCCTAACCCTGAAAGGCTCCCTAAAACAGGTAAGGCTGCCTGTCCCACCCCCGCTGGGACCTGTGCAATCAAAGATTGCTGGGCACTTCTTTCCTGTCTTCTATCTCCCCCTCAGTTATTTTGCTTTGGGCTAAAAGCACATAAAAGCACCGACCAAAAGACAAGAGAGTGCCTGAGCCATCTGTTGCTGAACACAATTCCCCGCGTTCCACGGGGTCCTTATCTCTGCTCTGGCAGCTGCAGACACTTGGCATTCCAGCTCCTCACACCTAGAAAACAGAGGAGAGGTTTGCAAAATGTGTAAATTCATCCTGATCAATGCGAGGCACGCGGCCGTGGATCAAGGCAGGGGATGCTCTGGGGAGCTGGAATCAAAATCAGGGACTCATCCACACAACTCTGGGCTTATATGAGCCTGCCCAGTGACCCTGTTCTGCATATCCCCGATGGCCCCCGAGGCTTGAGCTCCTGCATTTCACCTGCTCTGAGTCACACCTGTCCTGCTCCGCTGCAGCTGGGAGGGAGGACATGAAATATCTTGGGAGCACTTCCCTTTCCCCTTTATTTAAGGGATTTCTGTGAGCAGCCACTTCATGGAGGACATCAGGGGCTTTTTTCTTGTTGCTCTCAGCCTGTCCCTGGTTGCTCATCCCGTTTTCTAAAATGAGGTAACACTTCTCATGGAAGACAGTCAGGGGTTTTTTCAGTCAGTTTTTATTTCAGTCAGTTTCTATTTCAGTCGGTTCTGAGGTCCTCAGAGATGTGCTGCTAAAGGAGTGGGAAATATTGACCACATTATTGCCTCACACACTGTTCAGGAACCACCTACAACCACCACACTGCATTTTTTTTAATCTGGGTGGATCCTCAGTTTTCCCTCTCCAGCTCCTCCAGTTCTCCAGCCCAAGTACTGAAACACTCTGTGATTGTGGGAACCAAAGACTGTCAAAAGGAATTTGTCAAACTTCTGGAATATTCTAAAATCAGCTGACAGAGCCATCTTTGCAAAGGGCTGGATGATCTTAAGCAGAATTGACGAGTGATGCCTCATGAAATGTTCAGATCTTGATCCAAATATTTGTCTTCAGCAAATTTTGAAGGACTCAGTGAGGCTTCAAAGAAGTCTGCAGAAAAAATCTGGGTTTTGATTTTTTGTTTCCCCCCCGCCTGTTCTTAGTTCCTACATTTTGAACTGATTTCCTTTGGTCTTACAGAAAATTTTTGGTGCAAAAGGAGAACCATTGCCCTAAAATACAGCTGCTGTTTGGGCAGGGTTGTGTGAGACCACAGTAAAAGTTCCTCATCTCAGCCTTGTGTAGATTAAGGTCTCATTTTTGAAAGCATTGACAAATGATTATTAAGTGATGGGAGGAGCCTGCACCAGTGAAAGGCTCTGAGGAGCCAAACTGGGATTTCTTTTGGGATATAAATGTGAGCTGGGCAGAGAAGCTGAAGGAACAGAGAGGACAAAAGGACGAGGAAAGACAGAATAGGAATAAAACATGCTAAAATCCAAGTGTGTTTCACCTGTTTTACCCTTGGATGAAGTCTCAGTTCTCCTGGGGAGATGCCCATCACTCTGGTGTCCAGAGCTGCTGCCCTGGGCTGGACTGTGGGCTCACAGCAGAGCCTCTCCTCATTCCCTCTCCCCAGGAAAGCTCCTTGCTGGCATCCAGCATTTGGCACGGGGCTTTTCAGCTCCTCCTGTCACGTTCAGGACAGAGCTGGAATTCTGTTTAGTGGCAGTGGCTCACTTTTGGTCCCTGGTAAGATAGGCAGTTGTAAAGAATTGTCTCTAAATATCTAAAAAAAAAAAAAAAGAAGAAGAGTAAGGTTAGAAAGAGCTTTTTGGCTGCCTCACATTTATTGTTGTCCTTTGAACAGCGCATCCAAGTGATGATTCAGCCAAGTGAAGACATCACCCACCCTGAGAACGGGCCAGACCAGGCCCAACAGAGCAACTCCGCCAACAAAGAAGCCTACATCTAAACTCCTCTCTCGTCCAAGTACCGCTCCTCCTCCAGAAAAACAAAAAAATATGGTTGAATATGACCACAAATTCACGTCTGAGAATATAATTACCTACCTCTAGTGGCAAAAAAAAAAAA
>VZSE01014957.1:101538-171119 GCA_013398275.1 Promerops cafer
AAAGAAAAAAAAAGCAACAAGGTCATCTCCACTCCGAGGGAATCGCCATGGGTTCGATCCAGCTGTCGCGAGCTCAGATGTTTGACAGTGTTTTTGTGTTCTCCGGCAATCCACAGACTGTTAATGTTTTTATCCTTTCACAATGATAGTTGCATACCTTGGAATTTGTAAATTGATGTGCCAAGACCTTTTTAATCTACCTTTTAGCACGACTATTTGAAGTTTTGTGCTGCTGATTTTTAGTAGTTGATCACTATTTCTTACCGCTGAATCCCAAGACTGTTATTTCTGACTTTGCAGGAGTAAAATTAAGTTTGGAGTTGTTTTGTACAAAAAGAATGGAGTATTTTGTAAACAAGTGACTTCCAGTGCAAAAGTCTGCCCTTAAAATTTGTTCCAGCTGAGGCCATTTGAGCGGGGGAAGAGACTCTTCCTTAAATTAACAGCAGGCACAGCCTTTATAAACATTCCTAGTGCAAAAATTGAGTTGTTTGTGGCAGAGCAGCCTAGGCCAAACACAATGGCTGTGCTCAGCCTTTCAGGGTGACTTTTAAACAAGGTCATAAATTTCTTTAAAAGTACCTATCTTGCTGCTTATAAAAAGAAGGTATCTTTGTTAGAGGCATAAATACGACTTTTAACTTTTTTAGCAAAGTAATAGCCAAGAGCTCTTAAAGATTCCCAGGAGTAAAATACAAAGTATTTTCCATTCAAGCTCAGACTCCCTGAGCTTTTATCATGCTGTTATCACTCTACTATGATTGCATTGCCACCAAAACAGAAACCAAAACAACGGCTTAAAGATCGAAGCTTCTCCTTGTAAGTTCCAATCTAGGGCTCGATTGAACCTGCTAGAGAACTTGACCAGTTCCCAATCACAAACTCCGCATGGTCAGCACTTTGAGAGCAGTGGGATTTCCATTTCCAGGGGCTGGGTGGTGCTGGGGGCACGAGGGAGAGCTCTTTGATCCCGATGCCATCCCGCTCTGGGCTCTGTCCTGCGTTTGCCACGCGGCCAGAGAGCCCGGCCAGCCCCTGGAAGTTTTCCCTGCGTGGGGAATGCAGCGGGAGCCCCGGCTGGCATTTCTCGTTTGGCAGCTATAAGACAGGCACGGAGGCTTTTATTGGGAGGGTGATGTTTGATTGTAAATGACTGTGACAGAACTGTGCAATGAAAACATGCTTTTCAGCAAACTTTTTTGTGCACCGTACGATGTTAGATAGCACAATTTATGTAGAACTACTACGTGGAAAAACAAAAAAAAAAACATGTTACCTGTGAATGTTGGGTTTTTCGTTGTTCTCGTCTGAAGGTGACAAACATGTTCTTGCAATAAGGTATTATTCTCAGAATGTCAAGCACATTATGTAGAAATAATATATATATATAATACACATGTATTTCAAACTACATCCTAAACTCTCAGAGTATGTTGGGTAGGTTCTAAACTGTTTCATACCTAGGTCAAATGTAAAATACTACGAGATCTAAGCTCCATCCTAAACGGCCATAGCTGAGATGCAAACGTCCTGTAAGTCTTTGGGATTTAGAGGAACCCCTACATCCTACACAGACATCACACATGATACATCATACTTGTGAATTTCATTAGACTAAGGATAAAAACTCCAACTTTCTCTTTATTGTTTAATGTAACCGAGTCCCATGTTGTTCTAAGAAAAATGCAGTATTTAATGTTTGATTGTAAACAATTATGACAGATGTTTGACAGACCTGCTCTTTAGCAAAAAGCTGTACAAACGTTATCACATAGCACAAACTAGTGTTGTAGAACTACTGTGTGTAAACTGTGAATAGCTGTATCTTTTTTGTAGTACTTGCCCTGAAAAAGAAAGATTATTGTATGATCATATATGCTTTTTGCAATAAGGAAATATCCAACACCAAGCAAATCTATCTCTATATAAAAATATATATGTAATATATACATATTCAAAAATATATACAGAGCCTGTTTAAAAGAGTACAGTATTATTTAGTAAATTGCAACCTGTTCTATGGACCAAATGTAAAATATTTATAAATTAAGATGCATTTTAAATGTCTATAAACGGTGTCATAATTAAAGCACGATTGTTATGTAAGTTTCCAAGAGTTTAGAGGAAAAAGAATAAAGGTTATATTATACATTAAATTCAGAATTTTGCTGTCTTTCATTGGACAAACCCAATCTGTGCTATTTTCAAGTTCCAAATGTGTCATCTATATAAAAATATCCTTTAAATACCAAAACGCTGTATCCCACTTGTGATGTGTATAATTAATCCATGCTATTCCTACGATGTAATTAGTATGTGCATACATTATACAGGGAGCTTAAGAGGTGACAGTTAATAGCCCTTCCTGGCATCCTGCTGCTTTAATTCTCCTGCGGGAAGATGGCAGAGCGAGCTCTGGGAGAAGGAAAAAAATGGATTTTGGAATGTTTTGGATGGTTCCTCGGGTGCACTTCTGCTGCTGCTGTGAGCTGCAGCACCTCCCTGATTTTGGAGACATCCCAAAGCTGGATACTCCCCATGCAGATGATGCATGGCTCCAAAAGCTCCGTGCTCCTGTCTCAGCTGCCCTGGCAGGGCGGGAAGATGCGGAGAAGACGCGGAGAAGAAGTCGCGGCACAGCTGCAACGCCGCTCCTGGGCTCGGGATTTAATTATCTGCCTGCAAAATTGGAGCAGGACTTCACGCTGGGGAAGAGCCTAAGCAATTTAGAGGACCTGATTAGAATGGAAAACGCTCCCGAGAGAGGCGTCTGGAATCACAGACTTCAACTGCCAAGTGCTGACCTTCGGGAGGAGCGCACAGCGAGGGCGCGGCAGGGAGGGGAGGTCCTGGATTGTTCTGGAAAAGGAGAAGCAGCAATTTTGGGAATACAGAGGGAAATGAAGGGGAAATGGGAAAGGAAGAGGCTGAGGGCTGTCATTGCTGGCTGGGGGTGGTGGGAGGGCAGCGGGGCAGCAGGGGCTGAGGAGCAGGAGGCTACTTGGAGGATATTGCGTTAGTGCTGTGATATTTCCATGTTCTCCTGGAGGAGTTTGCTCTTGCCGTGCTGCAGAAATCCCAACAGCAATTCAACAAGAAAAATGCAAATAAGGTCACTTCTCCCCTGCAGGACTGCAGGATGCCCTGGGAGAAATCCATGTCCTTGCTCGTCAGGAGTATTAGTTCAGCTACATGTGCTTTTATTCTAAAATAACACTGTGTTGCTTTTGGGGGTTTTTTGTTTGTTTTAAGCCTGATTATTTCTGTTTTGTTCTGCTCAGGCCACAACAGCATTACAATTAACTATTAGAACTGCTCAGCCCCCACTGCTGGCTGGATTTTGGGGACTGGAACCCAAAGGCAGGGTCGATCCCATGGCACAGGGCAGCAGCTCCTGCTGCCAACACCCCTCCGCTGGCACTGCCCAGCAGGCAGCAGCAAAAACGGGCTGCAGTAAAGCGTTTGGACATCCACCTTTCCCTCCAGGATGGATTGGCTCCACTCCCAGGAAGAGGAGCCTGGGAGATGTTGCACAGCACCGACAGACACCCATGGACAGACACGGCACGGGAGCGGCAGCGCCAAATCCTCCCTGCCGGCAGCCTGAACGGATCAGCTCCGAGCTGCAGCAGCTGCCAGCCCCTGCTTGACTCTGCCAAAGCACCACAATTGCCCACTTTCACTGCTCAGGAAGGAAGGCACCAGCCTTTACACCCTAAAGGCTCTTTCTGCTCCCCCCTCACTCTTCTTTGCCAGTTTCTTGCCCTGCTCGGGGTGTTCAAATAAACCAGATAAATGTAAGGTGGGAGGAAGGGATTTACCCACATACAATTCTTTTTCTGCAATCTAAATTACTTCCTTTCTTCTTCCTGTGAACTTAAAAAGTGAAAAAGAAAATTTAAAAAAATATTAAAGCAGAAATGGGACAAAGTGAAACAAAATATTCATCCCTCCACGGAGCTTGGTATTCTTAAGAAGCTGGTCCAAGTATTGCCACTTCTCATTCCTGCCTTTACAGTTTGAGGCCAGTCAATAATTACATCACTCTTTCCTGCTGACAATCGATGGAGGATGGGCAGATTTTCTCTGTTTTCACAAAAATCCTGTTAACTTTTAGAGTTGTATTGTTGTGGCTTGTTCTTCCTTCTGACCACACACTACACCGGCACTTTCATTCAGAATTTGTCATTGTTTTTAAAATGTATGGATTGGTGGGAGAGAATTTTTTAGCCTATTTACAAGATCCTGGAGTGACAGGACACAGGGAATGGCTTTACACTGACAGAGGGCAGGATTAGGTGGGATATTGGGAAAGAATTCCACCCCTGCCCAGAGAAGCTGTGGTTGCCCCTGGATTGCTGGAAGTGTCCAAAGCCAGGTTGGGGCTTGGGACAGTGGAAGGTGGGATGATCTTTAAGGTCCTTTCCAACCCAAACCATCCTGTGATTCCACAATTCCATGATTTTGCAGCTTCATACCTGATCACTTTTCCCCCCAGCTTCGTGAAGGGTCTCACATTCAGCTCAGTGGCAAATCCTGAGCAATTATTTTGGAATCTCAAGCAGGCTGAAGTAATCCTGTGAGTTATTCGTGAGTCATAAGTACATGCTGGTGCTAAATGTGTCCAGCAGTGCCTGAGAGAAGGACAGGACGGATCAGGCATTGTCACCAGGACAAAAATTAATGTGCTTTGCCAGCAATGGTGCTTCAGTCAGCCTGCAAGAGCTGCCTGCCGTGCCTTTGGGGATCAGCAGCTGAGAGGTGGCTACAAACAAAGCATCAGAGGGTAGAAAACAGCCAAAATGTACATGTGCAGTTGGAGTCTGGAGTTTCCCCTGCACTATACCAAACTGGAAACCCACTTAGTGCTGGAAGGGGAATAAAACTGCAAGGAACGAGTTGCTGCCTTATTCCCTTACATCATGCAGTTCCTGTTCCTTATAATTATTCTAAAGCAACCTGGGAAAGTCTAAAAATGTTTAACATAAAAAAAGAAGCCTCGGAGGCTCGGTTTAGTCTAGGAAAAGATTTTCCAGACCCCACTGGCACTATCATTTACCAGCCACACCTTGTGCAGACACAGAGCTGCAGTGGCATCCCAGTGCTCCCAGTGGATGGAAAGCCACCAAAAATGAACTACAGCTCCTGCAGGGCAGTGACCCTGGTAAAACCCTAACCAGACCCCACAAACAGCAGCTCCCCCAGCCCTGGCTGTGCCTGAAGAGATGCTGATCCCAAAACCCAGGGCTGATTCCCAAAAATCAGCTGCAGCTCCTGCTGCCAGGGCTCAACCCCTGGGCAGGTCCCACAGGGCTCCTCCAAAGCTCCACGGGCAAAAATTCTGTCCCAACACACTCCAGTGCTGGAGCAGGAAGCCACTAAACATCACCTGGTGGACATAAAGCTGTTTGGTCCTGCAGGAATGGCACCAGCTTCCCTGAGGAGCGCTTTGATAAGTAAAACAATAAACCTCTCTCTGAATATAAGCCAGAGCGTCAGGTTGGGTTAGGGAATTATTTCTAGGTCATTTCAGTTCACTGCACTGCACTGCAAACTCTTCACTGAGTGAATGACCAAAACAATTAATCAAAACACTGGGGAGAAACACCAACTCACACTGCAGGCAACAAACTTTGCCTAAGAGCGGCAGAGCTCAGCGCTTTTTAACCTGCTTTTTCCCAGCTGTCACACAGCAGCAGCACCACATGACCTTTGCTGCTGATTTTCTCCAGATCCAACCTCACTCTGAGGGGCTGAGGGTGACCTTTCCCAGCCTGGTTCCTCCTGTTTTGAGCACCCTGTATCGTGACAGAACTTGCCTGTCAGGATCTGCTTCAAACCTACAAATTTAGACTTGGGTGTGCATTAAAAACCCTTCTGCCTCACTCCTCCCGTGGAACTGAGGGGAAATGAGTTCCAGGCCACTTCCCAGTGCGGGCACTGAGCTCCCAACAGCTGCTCCCAGCCATCCAGCAGGTCCTCCAGCCCAGCTGGGATAAGAAGATGCAAGCTGGGGACCAGCCAGAGAAGGGATATTTGTTCTTGCCCAACTCGATCATCACTGTTCTAACTTTTTGTGGAGAAATTCCTCCTGGTATCCCACCTGGCACAACCTGAGGCCATTCCCTCTCCTCCTGGAACCCCCCCTGGCTGTCCCCTCCTGTCAGGGAGTTGTGCAGAGCCACAAGGTCCCCCCTGAGCCTCCTTTGCTCCAGGCTGAGCCCCTTTCCCAGCTCCCTCAGCCCCTCACAGGACTTGCTCTCATTATGTGCTCTCTTTACACACTATTCTATGGGACTGCTCTTGGGGTTTTGAGGGGAAAAAGATACATAGATTTGAATGTATGCACTTAAATAATAAAATGCCAGCTTATAAGCAAATGGCACAATAAATCAAGGAACCAATCCACTGCCTTTTGCTGGTAGAAAAGGGGAATTTTGCTCAGCTCCATCGCTCAAAGACATTCAAGTGTCAGCATGAAACAGTGTGTGTGTCACTTTTAAGCTTCTCACTTTCACAGAAAACTTGCCCAAATATGTTCAGAAAAGTTTTTTTCTTTGTTCTTTACATGCTCTGTGTTACTTACCATTCAGTATTTAATGATCTGTTGTAGGTTTGGCTCATCTTTTTCCTTTGTAAGCTATTCCTCTCCAGGGGTTTCTGGCATGATTGTTTCGTACTTCCACATTCTGCTTTGATTTTTCTTTATCTCATGAACCTTGATTCTCCAAGATTATGAAACTGGGACTCGTGGATGGGGGGTTATTTTTATTTACTCCTGGCTTTTCAGGAAACGTTTCATTCCAAATTCTCCAAGATAAGTCACTGCTGTAGGAGCAGCCTCATTAGCAGCTTTCATTAGCACAAAAATGCAAATAAGAGAACAGCACCACCACACCGCTGTCCAAGTTTTGGAAATCCCCATTTTTCCCAAGGAGCACTCCCTGCTCCAACCTTTTAATTGTCTCTTTCTTTAGCATTTTACCTCTCCTGCAAAGGGCACTTTTCCCTCTCCACCCCTGCACAGATTTCCCCTGGCAAAGGAGGGGGCTGGAAATATCCCATTCCCATTCCCCTTCCCCTTCCCATTCCCTCTGGGTGATCCCAGCTGCCAGGATCCATGCCAGGGCACGTGTGCCAGCATCTCCTGGGGCCTGGAGCCAGCACAGGGAGGCAGGGAGCAGGCCAGAGCCCATGGTACATTAACCAGGAAAGTTTGGGAGTGTAAAACTCACTGGGCTGTCAGAACGATGTTCCCGCGCCGCTCTGCGCAGCCCAGCTTTTTGTCAGGGCAAGTACAAATGCCACAACTGCCTAAGCCTTCAAACCAGCCAGGGACATTCTTTTAGGGACTGATGGGAGGGAGAGGAGGCAAAAGAGGAGGAGAATTCATGTCCCTTGAAGTCCCTGGTGAGTCCATGTGCTAAGAGCCAGTGGCCTGCAGCCTGTGGCTCCTCTCCTGCATCCCAGGGACGAGCAGACCCAGCTCAGACAGAGTGGACAACACTCCCCATTTAAACTCACCCCATCCACACCTCCTGGCCAGACACTGCCCTCCCAGTGCCCTGGGAACATCCTGATGGGTTTTAAAGGGTGGCAAATTGCAGGTTGTATGGTTACATCAGAGCTCTGTCAGTTGTATTTTAACTTCGCCACCACTTTGACAACTTGTCATTGTCTTTATCTGCTCATGGACTTATTTCCTTGACTTATTTCCTTATTTCCTCATTTCCCACTGCCAGGGGTCTCGGCTAAGCCAAGCTGTCATTCCTTCAACACTGCACAAACACAAAGCCACAAGCAGGACTTGGCTTTCGAGGGCTTGGTTTTACCTTGGCTTTTGAGGCAGGGCAAAAGGTTCCTTCAGCAAGCTCTGTTTATCTGTGAATAACAAACCCAAATTCTGCAGTGACCATGCGCTCCCATGGCAGGGGGACAGCCCAGTCTGGGTGAGGACAGGTTCAGGTGACATTCCCACCAGCTGCATGCTACTGGACAAGGAAAGAGAAGCCTCAACACAGAAAGTGCTCAGCATCTCTTAAAAAATAAACCCCACCATGTCCAGCTTCCAGTTCTGTTTTCACAGGGATCTTCCCCAGAACTTTGAATCTTCTTGTTTCAGGCAAGAAATCATCTTCACACACATCCCTCCATGAAATCTTGTTAAATCCACAGGATTTATGCCACCTGTATGTGGCAAATATTCAATATTACTGCACATCTCCCACATTCAAGGGAATGTCCTTTCCAGAGACATCACTGGTGGCTGTGATGATTCAAATTAACTCCTTTTTCCTTCCATCACTCTGAAAGGAGCATCAGGTTTTTCTGCAAAAGCAGCTATTTACCCACTCAAACTGCCTAGCAGACTTTAGCAAAAAGGCACTGATGCCTTAGGATTTTAGCTTTTATATTTTCCATATATTTGCAGTCCTGCAGTTCTTTAGTGTGTAACTCCAAACTCCATACCCAGTGTCAGCTGCTGCTTCCCCACTTTGGGCAGACACAGCAATTCCTCTCCAGGCCTGGCAGTCAAGGACACCTCACTGCCTCAGGCCCCAGAGATGGAAACAAAAGTGAATTTGGGGGGAGCAAACTTGGGGTAAATTACTTCATTACCTGAGGCTGTAATTGGGAAATTAACCCCCAATATACAAATGGACCAAATTCATAAAAGTGTGAAAACCCGTGACCCATTGCCCGGTTTTGGGTGTAGCCCCTGGGGGGCTTCATCTGCCCAAAATGTACCTAAAGGCCCTTCAATAAATAAAACTGCTTTTATTCCCTTAATTCTGTCTGGCCTCTGTATTTAGGTAGCCCAAAAAGGCATCAGCACCAACACCTGGCCCCTAAATTCAGTAATGAATTGTGACTCTGCAGCCTGATTATTTTACACACAACATGCAAAATAAAACTGCTTTAGGAACTGCTGGGCTGATTTTTAACCTGGAGGCTCCTGCTGGACTTAGGGGGCTGCAATGAGCTGATTTAAGAGTAATAAGCATTTCCTAATGGCACATTAATGAGACAGATCTTTGGGATTCTGTTTCCTAAGGCTCTCCAGACCCACATTTGCCACAGAAGGCAAAGCAGCAATGCCAAAAACTCAGGGAGAAGCATGGCTGTGTTTATGGGATGAGGTTCTCAACACCTTTCCCACCACGGGTGGAAAAGTTTGGGTCTGGCCTTTGAAAAAAAGAACAAAGAAATGACCTGTTTTCCTTCTCCCAGGGCTGAGAACATCCCCCAGGGCAGCTCGATGGAAATTGTAATTATTCCAGAGCTAAGAATGGCAGCATTTATGATTAAAAATGAAAGCCAGTTTGATGCAGAAGAATGGGTATTAGATCACTTTGTACTTCTCACTAATTATTACATCATGAATGGCTGATTTTATTTTTTAAAGGAGTCAAAACTACAAAGATTTCCTTATGCAAATATTTCCTAACACTTTAGAAATTAATTAGAACAAAAATATGTTGAATAAATTGTTGCAGATGACATACTTTTTTAAAGATTTATTCATGGCTAAAAAGAACCTTTACTTTCTTTTCCCTTGAAGAATCACAGATAAACATGGTTTTGATACACGTCCTCATTTCAAAATTAAAAATTACTTCCATAAAATCAAATTGTTCAGGTATTTGTTAGAATGGGCTGCCCTGGGAGGTGGTGGAGTCACCATCCCTGGAAGTGTAAAAAAATTAAGTATATGTGGCACTTTGCATCATGGTGGTGTTGGTTTGAAGGTACCTGGAGATCTTTTTCAACCTTAATGATTTTCTGGTTTTCCTCTCTGCTTAGTAATTAGGAGAATTATGAAATAGTTTATTTTAAAAGTGTATTTTTAATTCCAAGAACTTCCTAACAGACCATTACGACCTTCTGGGATACAAAACATCTCAGATGGAAGAGGCCACAGGAAAAATGCAGCTACAGAGTGCAGAGAGGCAGGCAGGGCTGAATTTAGGAGCTTGTAAAAAAAAAAAAACTGGAAAATTCCACCTGTGCTAAACAGGGAGCAGGAATTCCAGTGGGCCTCCACCCAGAAATTCCCCCTCTCAGGGTAAGGGTGTTTTCTGTGCTAAATGCAGAGGATCTGCTGTGTGGGAAGGTGATGAAAGCAAAATCCAAACACAGGGGAGCACCAGCTCTTCCAAAGCCTCTCGAGAAACAGAAAATCAGGGGAGGAGGAGGGAAATCTGCTCCAGGATCCTCCTGGCTGGTGACAGCACTGAGCAAATGTTACTCATTCCTATAAAAAACCTTTTCCTTGAGACCAGGCGACGTGGTTTGGGGTTCTTCGGGTTGCTTTGAGAATAATTAAAGATTGCCTTGGGTGTTTTCTCGATCCATCTTCCCACGTGCAGATTTTTCTTCCCTTGTGCAGATTTTTCAAAGGGTTTGCCTCCCAACTATTTCAGTTTGGGCATCTTTAGGAGTTTGGAATTCCTTGTTAGAAAACCCACACTGATAGATGTTGTCCAAGTGGTGACACCCCTAAAAATATCTGTACAAATGAGGAGTGTGAGGGGTGTGTGCAGGCAAACCCTGTGTGTCAAAAAAACCCTGATTCAAAAGGAAAATGGGAAAACACACTGGAAGTTCTTCTGAGTAAAACATTATCATCTTCACCAGCTGGAAGAGGCCTTAGGAACTGGAATTTTTTGGCATTTTCTGTGTTAGTAACAAGCCATCAGTTTCATGCAGGGTTTGCAGAACCTCAGGGCTGCTCAGTCTGAACTTCTCCTGACCTGCCCACAGTTTTGTTTTACTCGGTTTAGCTGTGACAGCAATTTCTCTAAATGACCAGATATCTATGGATAATCTGGTTTATTTTTGTTATCTTGGTGTGCTACAAACATAGTTTTATAGTCACAGCAGTAATTCTATGTGAAAGGGGCTTTTTAATGACTGTAATGCAAAGACAAAATGCAAAGAACCACAGGCCTGGTGCAGCAGTGAGAACTGGAGCCACAGGAGGAGAAATACACACGTGGGATGGTAAAATCTGGGGCACAAGAGACCTCCAAGGCAATAAACAGCTCATCAATATTGAGAAATGCAGACCTAGAGAGGGACAAAACAAAAAAAATGTTATTTAAAATATGTGAAAGGCACCACATATAGTAAATTCAGATGAATTGTGGAGCTGCAGTTCAGGGAAGAAGGAAAATAAAAATGTAAAAGCATGTCAGCAAATAGGAAAAATGACCACAAATTAATCCTAGAGTGAAGTAGAAGAAATCACCCCTCCATCTAGGCTGCTGATGACCCTTGAATGAGATCATTGGGGTTTCAATTGTACCTACAGCACACTCTGGGCTGGATATTCAAGGTATTAATCCATTTACCCATAAACAGGATTTACAGTGCAGCAGCTGCACCACTGTCCAGTTGCAGGCCAAGGCCAGCACTCCAGAGGTGTTGCATTCCCTGGGAATTCTGTTTGGGACTCCCTCCCCAGCTCACACCAAAGCATGGTCACCCCAGCACGTCACTGCCTGAAGGGCACATGGGAAAAATCCCCTTCCTCAAAATGCAGGGAGCAAAGGACCAGGATATTCCTTCCTAATGAAAAATGAAGGATGCCTGGAACTTCTTATTTCAAAATTTATCATGGCTCTAAACAGGATTAAAGCTCAGAATTAATCTGGGGGGTAGGAATGTAGGAAAACAGGGTTTTTTTCACATATTCTGCAGAAGCTGAATCCACTTCCCACAAAGTGTGTTCAACTGGCCCCTGCAGCAGCACAATTGACTTCATTAGTCTGTCTCAGAGCCTTCTTGTTTTGCCTACCAATCAAGATAATCACCCTGTCATATGAGCTTTGCAGCTGGGACAAATTGGAGGTCTTGGGAAGCAGCTGGAGATGAAAACCAAACCCCACAAAAGCTTCCTTGGAGTGTGTGCCTCCATCAGTTCTGTCTGGAGGTGAGAACAAGTCCAAAAGGTGAAGAATTTCCATTGTCTCCTGATTTCTCCTTCCTATAGGCAGTTGGACTCATCCCAAGCTCTTCAGGGGGGCAGAGAATTGTGCTTTGACCATCAGATATTTTCTGGGATATTCAGATATTTTCTCTGTCAGTCCTGTACCAGCTCCCCCAGCCCGTTCTGCATTGCAGAGAGCAGGAGCTGAGGAACCTGCTGAGGTAGGTCCTGCAATCAGCTCCAGCAGCACCTCTGGACTGTGGGATCTGAGAGATTTAAAGGCATTTCCCACAAGATTTTTGCTGCAGCTTTTCTCAGATGCACAAGATGAAAGTCACAGTCTGTGGAGAGCAGAGAAGGAAGCAGGAAACACCATTTTCCCTCACAGAAAAATACCATTTCCCTTAACAAAAAACACCATTTCCCCTCACAGAAATACCATTTCCCCTCACAAAAAACACCATTTCCCCTCACAGAAAACACCATTTCCTCTCACAGAAAACACCATTTCCTCTCACAGAAAACACCATTTCCCCTCACAGAAACATCATTTCCCCTCACAGAAAACACCATTTTTTCTATAAACCTGTTCAACAGTATTTTTGTAGTGGCAATGGCTTCACTACCCTTCCTGAAACTGCTGAAGTGATAAATTCCATTAATTTCCCTCTATCTGTAATAAATCTTGCCTTGAAATTCACATTCATACACAGGAAGGCACAGATTACTTCGAAATGTGAATGAACTCTATGAAAATCTGAAAAATTTAAATTCCTAATAAAACACAAACCAAGCAAGGGAGGTCTAAGACTCCTCTGGCTCACTGGTATCTTGCAGTAATTTCCCATGGAAAATCTCAGTTTTTGGTGACCTGATGCAAGGGCACTGAAAGGAAACCACGTGACTCTTCAGACTTTGTCCAAATTCCACTGGTTTTATACTTAGCATTCATTTATTTCACAAATATTTCCCTATGTTTGGAAAATATTTGCCCATGACAAAGTGCATTTCCATTGCAGCCAGTGGAAGCCAGGCTGTGGAATAAAATTTATGGGAAATACCTTCACAAAGCATCATCTGGCACCTGCAGCTCAGGTCCCAGGGCCTGTTTGAAAGGACTCTTCCCTTTCCCCACATCAGACAAGCTGTGCTTTTTTATCCAGGGCAGCAAAAGTGGGAAAAAACATTTATTTTCTGCTCAGGTTCCTGCTCTGCAAAGCCCCAACACCAGGATTTTGCCTCACTGTCATCTGTGGGCTTGCTCATGATGAGGCAACTCCACAGAGTTCAGCACAAATTCAGATTTCCCCATCACCAGAATTTGTCTGGATGATGAAAGGAAAATAATTTGGTTGTTTCATAGAAGCTCAGCAGAATGAAGGCCATGGAGACAAACACTGGATAGCACAACCTTCTAAACTAAAGTGAAATTTCCTAAAATGCTCCTGGAAAGCTCCAGGAGGAGATGGATACTGCCCATCTACCTCTGAGGGATGATAAATTCCAGGATGCTGGGATCAGGCAGCCACACGTGGAATTTATAAAACCCTGTGATCTTCAGCTTGTGCTCACATCCTTGATTTTAAACCAAATTGTTCTATTTTTTCCAGCAACCCTTTTGTTTTAGGTAGAAACCTTAATATGGCAATGTGACATGTATTTAAAATAAATAAATGGCAGATTTAATTAATCAAAGATAGGTTTATGAACAGAGCAGATCACACTTTTTAGCTCTTATTATTTGATCAGCCAACTTAATCTCAAAGAACACTTGCAGCTTCTTACTGCATCTCCTTTCATCTTTCTTTTTTTTATTATTTTTAATCACAAGACTTTTGTGTTTCATAACCTCCTCTGCTAAGTGAATCATAAATACAAGTAATTTCAAATACTTCCTTACAATCTTTTCTCCCCCTGTTCCCATCTTGCTGCTGATTTCCTCCTTCACGTCTCAGCAAAATCCAAAACCCAGCGACAGAAATTTTTGTTGTCACGAAAGAATATTTTTCAGAAAGCCTTTCAGAGGGAAATCTAAGTGTTCTTCACCTTCCAAGCCTTCTGGCATGGAGCTGACATCACATACACGAGGCTCTTCACTCAGACGAGCCTCCAAGCAATCCAGCAGTGTTGCCAGCAAAGATTAAGGACACACCAAGGTCAAAAGAAAGGGAAAAAAATCCCAAATAAAATAGTACCAGCGAGGCTCTCTCTGTTAAAGTATTTAACTGCAGACAAACAATCCCAAAACCTGGAGAAAAATAAGATATATCTGGGTAGTCTCGGATTCGGGATGCCCTCTGAGAAAAATTTTTGGTGCTTAATTATTTAAACTGCACAAGGCAGTTTAGATAAAGCAGAGTGTGACATCACTAAGCTAAATCTTTTAATGATATCAATTTCAACAACAACTATATTTAACAGAGCACGCTGGGGATTAAAGTGATTTACTGGGGTTATTTCTGAAAATGCACTGGTTGAGTTTAGATCTAAATTGTTTATATGTAAATCTGGCAGAAAAAAAATCTTAACAAGCAAGGTTTGCAACATGAGATGTTCATGAAATCGGATGTCATGTCAGCTTTTAGATGCCCCAGAGTTAATGGCTCTGTGCCCTTCTGCAGGTGCTGCTGCCTGAGTTTATGTTGGGACAACAGGATTGGAACAGGAATCTCTCAGATGGCAAAGAGAAACACTCAGGTAAAGCCCTCCAGGAATGGCAGCTGGGTACAGTCAGCCTTTGTTCCACTTGATGCCTTAGGATTTAGGTTTTATATTTTTCAAATTCTGTGCGGCTTTAGTGTATAACTCTAAACTCCAAACAGAGTGTTGGTCACTGTCTTCAGGTTTTATTCACACATAACAATCCCTCTCTAGGCCTGAATCTCAAGGACACCTCACTGCCTCAGGCCCTGAAAATTATAAACAAAAGTGAGTTGGGGGGAGCAAACTGGGGGTAAATGACTTCATTACCTGCAGCAGGAATTGGAGGATTAACCCCTGATATGTAAATGGACCAAACTTAGAATTGTGTGAAAAACTCGTGCCCATTGTCCACCTTGGGTGTAGCCCCTGGGAGGCTCTGACTGCCCAAGGCGTGCCTGTTGAAGGCCTTTAATAAATACCCACTTTATTCTCTTAACCTTGCCTAGCCTCTGCTCTAGGGGGCCACTCCAAGGTATCACATTCTACACAAAAATCCTTGCTTCCCAAAACTCCAACCCTGCCTGAGCTCCAAGGCAGGCAGTGAACCCCAAGTGCCAACCCAAAGTCTGGGCAGTTTCTGTCCTTGTCCACCTCCCTCTCCTCTGCCCTCCCTCCCTCCCAAACATCTGATTGGTCTCTTCCCAAATCCTTAAACTGTACCAAATTTCCAGGTAAGAACTCCACATTACGATGTTTTCCCTTTGGCAATTCCCAAATCAAATTATTCCCGTCAGTGAGAATTCCCTGGTTTCAAAAATCAGTCTGTAGGGAAAAGCTGTGTGAGGGAGAGGGGGAAATGTCTTGGCATTGGCTCCTGGTGAGATGCTGCCCTGGTACTCTCCCTGGAAAAGGAAGGAGTTCCTCATCTCCCACCGTTCTCCTGTCCAGTCCTCCAGCACCAGAGCAGAGCTCAGGCTGCCTCAAAACAACCTAAATTTAGAGTGCAGCAGAACATCACCCTAATCCTCCTTTCCCTGCAGTTGCTGGACATTGTCTACAGTGTTGGAATTCCAATTCCCTCCCTCCTTCACACACAAAAAATCCCAAAAAATCCCCCAATGCAGGCAGCTCCAGCAGCTGTCTTCTCAGGATGCAGAGTTTTGTACAAAATTATATCCTTTGAAACATTTTGGTGTGGATTTTTCCCTGTTTTGGGGTGATCTGCAAACACAGGCACTGGCCTCTCTGTTGAGAGCCCTTCCAAGCTTCTCACAAAGGGCAGCACAGGGCTTTCCACACATGAAGACAAATTCCAGCCCTAGAAGGACCTGGAGCTGCTGGAGACACCAGAGGAGGCACCAGAGATGAGCAGAGGGATGGAGCAGCTCTGCTGGGAGGAAAGGCTGGCAGAGCTGGGATTGTTCACCTGCACAGGAGAAGCTCTGGGGTGACCTCATTGTGGCCTTGCAGGGCCTGAAGGAGCTACAAAAATGATGGAGAGAGATGATTTACAAGTGACAGGACACAGGGAATGGCTTCCCACTGCCAGAGGGCAGGAATAGATGGAATATTGGGAAGGAATTCTTCCCTGTGAGGACGGGTGAGCCCTGGCACAGGGTGCTCAGAGCAGCTGTGGCTGCCCCTAGAGCCCTGGATGTGTCCAAGGCCAGGTTGGACAATGGGGCTTGGAGCAGCCTGGGACAGTGGGAGGTGCCCCTGCCCATGGATGGGGGTGGCACTGGAAGAGCTTTGAGGTCCCTTCCAACCCAAATCATTCTGTGGGTCCATGAAAATAACATGCAGCTCATCTTTGCAATTGCAGGACTATTCCAGACTCGCTGGGAAAAAAAGAAAATATTTATTCTGACATTTCCTAGCAGGCAAAGAAGAGGTGGGAGAAAAAGAAGTGCCACAGGCTGGGGAAGTGTTTGATCCCACCATTAGGTCATCCTGCTTCGTGCCCAGGCAGAGCTAATTGTTAATCTGCTCAGTGCTCCCTCCCAAGCTCCATCAGCACCAAGTGTCCTGCATGCAAATAAATATTCTGGGCAGCCTCCTCTCCCCCCTCCTGTTTCTGCCTCTTGCAGGAGAGCACCTGAATTTCACCTCCTGCATTCCAAAAAGACATGAATTTCAAACAGCTGTGCTTTGTGGACTCACTGCCCACAGAACCTGATGTAAAAATCCATTTTATAGCTATTTCTGCAGAGTTTTTCAGGCAACCAGTGATGTTCTGTGCAATCAGAGGCCAACTTAAACCTACTATTTCACTTGCACTTGTAGAATAAAAGTTCAAGTAAGGGGAATTTTATGCTTCGAGTGTGGTTTGGATGGTCTCAGCTGTGATTCTACAGTTAAAGTTATCTGATAATAAAGAGCCTGGAACAGATACTCTTCCTGGCTTTCCTCCTAAAATTCCTAAGGGGTGAGCCAGATTTGTGCTGTGCCCACAGAATCTGGCAGGGTGACACTCCACCCCTCTTGTTGGTACTTGACACAAACCAGAAGAGAGTGATGAAGATAACCCCATGAAATCCAGACCCCCAGTCCTGACTCTTAATGAGGGATTTGTTAACCAGGTCCATCTCCTCTAACGCCTGAGTACATCATCCCACTTCTTGGTGGGAAGGATCTCCTCCCTTTGTTACCCCAATTCATTCCAGACTTCGCAGAGTTCAGCCCAAGCAACTTAACCTTTCCCATTCCAGCAACCAGAATTTCTTCCAGTGCATTCTCGCATTTTATTCACTCTGGGAACACTAAATTGTTATGATTTCCAGATGCCCAAGCTCCTTTATCACAACAATTCATCAGCTGGGTGCATCCTGCTTAGAGAGAGAGAAGTCACTTGTTTGGGGAAAGAAATGCAGAAGAAAAGAGCTTCAGCAAAAGATTTCCTGGCTCAGTCCTAAAAGGAGCAATAAGGGCCACATCTCTTCTCTCTCCCTTCTCTTCCCCCTGCACAGGTTGCTCCCCTCCAGTTGCCAGGCAACATTCCTGTCTCACATGCTCTGCATCCCCAAAAAAAAAAAGGGAAAAAAAGATCCTGCGGGGGCAAAATTATGCTGACAAGTCGGGAGCTTAAACTTTTTGCTGCGCTCCCTCCCCTGTCTGCCGTGCTCAGTGCCCTTCACAGCACATTAAATCTCATCTCTGCTCTCTCCAGAGCAGCAGAGACCTCGGGAAACCGGAGCACACTCAGGATGGGCTCGGGAAAAAGCCCCAGACAGCAGAGTTCCCAAAGCAGATCCCTCCCTGCTGCAAGCGCTGAGATTCCCTCGGAAGGAACGGCTCCCGCCGATGCTGCTGCTGCAACAAATCCTGCCCGTGCCACGCTCATCTAGGCCAGGTTATAGACACAGAGCTTTGTGTATTCTGCAGCAATGGCAAATCCATTTCCTTTACTTTTCTTATTATCAAAGGCTTTAAAATCTGACCATGAAGCAGAACTCCTCCAGGCTGCAATTTATTCCTAATGCAAGGTCGTAGTGCTGCCTGAACTCACTCTCTCTCTCCTGTTATCCACCCACACAGACTATGAACATCTTAAAGAAATAATAAAAAATACAATTCACTTAAGCTATTCAGCAAATTCAAAGTTAACCTCTTTAGATGCTCCTCTATTCCTGTGTAATCCAATTATTCGAGGGGAATCTCACAGGACTATACTTGGGAAAAAAAAAATAAGTTTATAGCTTCATATGTAGAGATCTGTTTGTTTAGAAAAAGACCAACTGCACTGCTCTGCTTTCCTCTAGCAATACTGATTCCTGATTTTTAGGTCCACACCTCACTCCCAACCCTCAGGACTTCCTGGAAAACACCACAGTGCCAAGCTTTTTTTTAAAAGTACCACAAAATGCAATATATTTCTGTGCTTTGTTTCACACCAGTGCTGATCCCTTCAGCAGAACACTTTTCCTTGTTCTCAGACCCCAGTTTGGAAACAGGCTGGAGCATGGGTCTGGCTCTGGGCCTCAGTTTACCATCAGTAAAACACATGGAGTCCTTTGCTTCCCTCCTTTATTCAAATTGTTCAGCAGAGAGATTGACTTTGGCTGCTACAGCAGCTCTGTTTCCATCAGCTAATACATATTTGCCATCCAAACTATCTGTAAAACAGTCAAACTTGGTGGCAGGTTTTTGCCAAAACAAAAAAAGGGGAAAAAAGGATGCAAAACCACCAAATATTTCATTTCAGAATGAAGCCAACAGAGCATCTCCAGAAACAAAGGCCCAAACACAAATTTATCTAATTCAAGCTGCAGTTTTCTAAGGAAATGGCGAGATTTTCAAATCTTCTGGAATTTCAAGGTGAGACAGCCACAGTTGAATGAAATATTGCTTTTTGGCTCTGAATTATTTCCTGAAAAAGAGCAGGGGAGGGCAGAGCCAAGGATGTGCCACTGCCCCAGGGATTTCAGCCTGGGTGTCTGTGACACCACAAGGATCAGACAAAATTACTGATGTGGATTCCAGAACAGAACACTGCCCCACACTCTGAGCCCTTTCCTGGCATGGCCATGGCACATTTCTATCCCCCTGACCCTTCCACAATTATCAAATCCCTCCAATCCTAAAGTCAGGCCCTCCAAAGGGTATGAAGGGACAGGATGTCCCTTCAGTAGTCCCCAGTTCAAACCTTCTCCTCTATAAACACATCAGCAGGGACCTGTGAGCTATTTTGGGGTTGAAGATATCAGGGGTTCACCTCTCCCAACATCACTTTGCCTCACAGGGTCTTTTTCAGTCCAAAATTCCCCAAAACCAAGCCCCAAGCCCAGGTTGCTCCCTGGATTTCCACTCCACGAGGCCTCCAGCAATCCCTGTGCTTTTCTTGGCCCATTGTCGTGGTTTTGGTTTGCCAGTTTGAGATTTCCTGGCCAATGCACCAATTAGTGTGGTGGGTTCAGTGCTGGCCAGTCACTGATGCACCCACTGGAATGTATTTGCTCATTTCCTGCTGTGAGATATAGGATTAGGAGAAAGGCAAAGCAGGCTCAAAAGTTTAAAAGGCTATAAAGAAAGGTTTATTGACAGGAACTAAAAGAAAAAAAAAAATGATAAAAATCAAAACAAACCCTTCAGAACCTTCTCCTCCCCTTCAACCTTTTCTTTCCCACTGACAATGCAAAGAAACAAAACTCAGAATTTTCAGTCAGTTTACCACCTTTAGAATAGTCTTAACACGTGTTTTTTCACCGAGGCGTGTCCAGCTCTCTCAGTGGTTCAACAGAATTGTCAATTCTCAAAGCTATCACCAATTGGGTCTTTTTGTCAGACACGGAGGAGGCTGTCAACAGCTTCCCTTTGCATCACTTCCAAAAGTGCCACCTATGCAAAACCACCGCAGCCACTCATCAGCAAACCCCGTGTGACAGGGCAGGTTCATACCCTGTGACACGGTGGCACTGTCACATCAAACCAGGGCAAATATCACCGCGTGGTGATTGACAGCTGTGAAAACACAAATCCCTGCAGACGCTGCTGTGCAGAGAACTCCCAGCCGTGGCTGGATCGCCGCTTCGATTTCTGTACAGCAAACAACGGGGGAAGCAAGCAGGGGCAGATTTAGGGTGCTGGGCAGCAGTCATAAAATGAATATATTCTGCTTTCTGCTCTGGCTGGTGGGCTCAGCATGCAGGCCCAGAGAAACATTTCATTCTGGGGTGGTTTTTCTTCAATACATCACTGCTGGGCCTCACCTGCTCGCTCAGCGAGAGGGGAACGTAAATCTCACTCGAGAGAGAGGAAAAAGGCATTCTGCTCTGAGAGCCTCGTGGCTACAGGTGATGTTTGCAGGGGGAAAAATGTGTTTTCACAGCCAAATAGGGTGCAGTGCATTGTGCAGCCGGGTTAGAATGCTCTTTAAAAGCATCCAAAGGGTTTCAGTGATGAAGAAACTAATTCAGAGCTAATTTAAGGCGATTAGAGGATTAGTGGCTTTAGGTTGGGAGAACTGAGAAATACACAAAAAGCAGATTTTGAGGGGGTGTTTCCTTAAAACTGCCACCCATATCAGCATAACTAGAAATTAATATCTGTCTGAACTATGCTCTCAAATCAAATTTGAGAGACCTGTTCCTCACACAGAGCTCTCACCAGCTGTCAGAGGGACAGTGCTGTTCCGTAGTACTCAAAATATTGGTTTGTTCTTAATATTGGTTTACAGTTTTTCATGTAAAGTACATTTTTGTAAAGTTATTAATGTTATTAAAGTTATTAATGTAATGTAAAGTAATGTAATGTTCTCTGTAAGAGCTGTGAACTTTATCTTGGTCAGATTCAACATAATTTTTAGTTTTTATTCTATATCATTTGCATCATGTTTGGATTTCATATAATTTATGTATTTTTATTATTCGAGTTTTACAATTATTTTTATATTAAATATAAATGTCATTATTTATTATTGCTTGTTTTTTTGTACTTTTAGGTGGTTTTTACTTTAGTAGGATGTGGGGTTAGGACAGGAGAAATAGTACATTTAATGGTTGGGTATTGACACTTTTTGTTTATTATTGCATTTTTTTGGTTTTCACAGAATTTATTTTTATCCTTTTTTTGTTACTTTATCTTTTGTAATATATAACTTACATTATTTTAAGGTGAAATTCCTTGAGGTATAAACTGGGATTTTTTTTTTGCAACATTTATTAAGTATACCTAGGTTTTTAGTAAAGATAATTTTATTAATGGGTTTGGGTTTGTTTTTTTTAATGGGGGAACAAATCCACACTGACTTCTTCAGCCGCTTTCTTATGTGCAACGCAGCACTGAAAAAAAAATTAGAAGGCACACCAGCTGCTAAATTCCAGAGGTGAAGCCATTCCCACAAGACATTTGTATAAGGGCACAGCTTTTGTAAGAAGCACATCAGAAATAAATCACCCCAAAGGACACCAGCAGGGCTGCTGACACCATCCCCACCTCTGCTCAGACACTCTGCATAGGAAAGAAGTCAAGGCAGAAAGCATCTTCTATCTTGGATTCCATTCCAAATAAATTAAAGGAAGGCACCTTTATTTAAATATGGAATTGGCTTCTCTGCCCTGTTCTGTCACACCCTGTTTTAACCAGGTTTTCTTGGCAAAGCACCTCTTGTGCCCAAAAATCCGCGATGTTTGGTGGAAGCTGAAAGTCCCTGTGGCCAACAATCAACAGCCCAAAAGGAACAAAAGGAGATTTGTACCCAGCAAACCCCACATCTGCATTTTCCCTTCTGCAAACAGCAGCAGGAAATCTCCAGGAACCCCCCAGTGCAGGGCTGGGAGGAGCTGCACTCGGAGGGAATTATTGTCCTCAGACAATCTCAGGAGGGATATATTTGAATTCTCTTTACATCTCTGAGCAACTAGAGGCCAGCTGTCTCTGAATACATGCATTTCACCTTGATTACTTCGTGTAATCAAGGAAATCTGTGCTCCCATGGAATTATTCCCTTGACTTGAACAAAACCAGGTGGATATTGCACATGGGGAGGGCTTTCCTCAGGTTCCTCCAAGCCTTTACTCTTCATCTTATTCTGTGAGGCTGCTGAGCTCACTTATGGGTTTAGCGCATTGCACAGGGGCAGGGGGTGAGGAAGTGTGTGTGGTTTTATATTTCTGCATTAAAAAGACATCTTCCATCTCCTAGGGACTGTCAAGCAATGAATGCAGACAAAAAAAAATCTTCCAACAAATGCTGCCTACAGGTGAACGCCCAGAAATAACAGGGGAGGTGAAAATGGGCTAAAATGAATTAAAGCTTGGAATGTTGGCCAAGACAATTAGCAGCCAAAACACTCCATGGCCTCTAGCAGAGGGGTTTGTAAGCCCCTCTTTCAGCTCTCCCCTCAGCTCTCAGCTTCCCTGTGCTCTCATTCCAGTGCAAGGGAAATGAGGGTGCCTGGGAGGCTGCTGAGCAGATTTTCGGCATGAGGGGAAAACCCCCTGGAACGAACACGGGCACAACCAAGGCAAGCTCCAAGCACGGAGGTGCTTTGCTCTGCAGGCTGCATTTTAAACTGGAGCTCCCAGTGTCCCAGGGAGAGCTGGGGGAGCCCAGCCAGGGCTGGGTGGTGGGGCTGGAGGTGTCCTTCCATCCCCTGATGCCACTTTGGGTGACACCAGTTATTGATGCGGGATGGCATTTCCCATCAAGGGCGCCATGAAAAGGTCACATCCCATTGATGCAATTTATATCAGGACACGTTCAGCCCTTAAAAACACAGATGTTCTACCATTTACTCTGAGTTCAGCTCCATTGATGCACCCACCTGGCAGGTCTGACACCACAGGAGCTCCCAGACACCAGGGATTAGTCCCAGGGGAGATTATTCCAGCATTTTCTTCCTTTTTTCATGGTTTTTGCTATAAATATTTGAAACTACAGTATGTGCCCTGTTCCCAGAGCATTTTCCAAGGTGAGGACAACTGTTCTCTAGGACTGCCACTTATAAAAGTCTCTTCTTGTCTCAAATACTGTATGGCTCCTGATTTTGTTTGGTATTGACCTGAAAAATATTTAGATAACTAATTCCCAGCCTCAATATTGTGTATTTTTATTTACTGTGTTGTTCAGCTGGTCAATTAAACCCCCCTCTGTACAGGACTGGTTCTCTTGGTGGGATGTTGCTTTCCAAACTTGAATAACTTGAAATGCTCAAAAGTGGGTGAAATCAGTAGGTTTTTAGTACCATTATTCATCCAAAATTTAACAAAACATAACTGATCATGAGCAGCAATTATGCCTTAATATGCAAGTCAGGGAACTGTAGAACGGAAATCCAACCCAACCCTTTTATGCACAGAAATATCCACCATTTTTGGTGTTAATTATTTCATTTGTCAATAAATACCATGAATGCCTCTTTTGACACTTTCCACGTTCTCCTGTGAGCTCCACACCACTTTTTTCTCAGCTTATCCCCATTCATTGATCAGCTAATTTCAGTTTCTCCTTCTGACGCCCTCAGATGAGGATTTTCTGTGTATAATGGATTAAATAATAAAGCCAAGAAGTTGTGGGGTTTATATTTAGATAAACATATATTTAATATTTAGACAGCAACTGGAAACCAAGAATTGGCTAAATAAAGGACCCCTATGTCAATATGCTTTAATTTGCAACTTAATTCATAGATTTCTGTTGTTAAATGTGCACCACACATTGTCAGCTTCAAGTAGTTGATGTATTTAGAGCTGAAAAAGCAAATCTAAAGCCACATTGGCACTATGGAAGTGAGGCAGGGTGCTGAGCAGAGCCATTCTCCAGGGAGCTAAAATCCAGAGGCAGCCTTTTTTTTTTAGTTTTGATGTCTAAATACGGCCTGGTTTGAACCCTTCAAGGCTGCTCTTGAGACAGAGAAGGGCTCTGCAGTTTCACACCAGCCCAAGGAGACATGAAGGAGGTGGCATGTGCCACTTTGAGGGGACACTCTGGGACAGCAAGGGCTGGGCACTCAGCAACCAGGAGGAGTCAGCAGAGCGAGACTCGAGAGCATTTCATTCCTTCTGACCTCTTTGTGCTGCCCTGCTCTGGCACCGACACTTACCCAGCCCCTGGAAGAGGAAAAAAACTCCACAAGCGAACAAAAACTGCCTCTGCTGCTCTGCAAAGACATTTATTGGGAAGATGGCAGCTGCAGCAAGAGGTGAAAATGAGCTCTTGCTGCTGCAGTGAAGCTCTGATGTAATTTGGCACGAGATCTTCTGCAAATCAAGCAAATGTGACCCAACCATTCTTCCCCGTGTTTGGTCGAGTCCAGAAACTACAGCCAGAGCTGCTCTGGTTCCAGTGCACCAGCAGTGAAAAATAAAACACATTCTCCACCTCTTCTGCACAGTCCTCTCCACATTCTCTTCCTCTTCAGCCTTATTTGAGTTTTTCTTCCATTCAGGCTCAGCCTCACCTGGTAGCAACAATAATCCTGATCAGCATCTTCACTACAAAAACTGGGACTGCTGCACGATCTTCAGTGCACACAAACTCTGCTTTTTCCAGTCTCACTGGTTTCATTTTAAGCAGTGCTCATGTGCAGACAATTGCCATGACCATGGGTACAGGACATTGTGAAAGGCTGATGCCACCACTGTGCCCACCTCGGGTTTAAGGAAGGATTTTGGGGCTCACAGAGGATTCTTGCAGCCTCTAAGATCTCAAGAGAATCTGTGGCACCTGACAAAGCCTGACGCTGATGTGTACTCGTGGCTTTCAAACCAGCTGCTGTCCCCAAAATGACACACCAAATGCAAGCTTTAGGCAGATGATTTGAAAAGCCAGGATAGATTTATTCCTAAGTATTGATTTTTTTATGTATTTATATTTCAAATAAATGTATTTTAAATATCAACTCTTGTCTGGATTCTTCTGGTTTGTATGTTACCTTGTCTTTGAACTCTCTCCTGCACTGCTCTTGCTTAGCTCAGTGCTGGGAGTTGACCTTTTATTGCAATGAGAAACAAGGCCTTGGGCAAGGCAAGTACAAAATAAATGGACCAAAGTGAAATCTGATGGATTGCTTGAGTTATAACATCAAACTGCTAATGCAAACGTTATTGCTCATAAATCACTTCACTTTCCTAAACTTCCTCCGTGTAAGAGTAGCCTTCACATCTCAGAGCATAATGTTCACTGATGATTAACACATATTAAATATAATTCCAACCTGCCCCTTTTAAGGGCTGGTTTAATTCTTCCAGAGGAGCTGGGAAAGTGTTCTCATCTTCAAATAGATCCATGTCCTTCTTCCTTGACCCCAGAAAACAACCTGGAGCTGCGTGGCACTGCTGTGTGTGCCTTGCTCCAGCTACAAAGACAGCAGTGCTGGGGGATGCTGCTAACGGGGCAGCTCCTCTCAAAAAAAATTTTAAAAAAATATTTAAAAAAATTAAAAGTGATTTTACCAGTGGATTTCTTTCTGAGGCAGTGAATAAAAGCCATCCTGGTGATAAATTTCTGTTGCAGGGTTGTGCCAGATCAGATGTTTGGGCTTTATTTCGTTCTTTAAGTTGCTTCCTGAAGCTGATGGGGCTGGCAGGAGAGAGGACTGTGTGGCAGTGCCCAGAGAGGACATCCAGCTCCTTCCTGCACTGATCCCAAAGCTGTGGGAGCAGGGGAAAGTCCTGCTGACAGATTTACCTCAGCCAACTCCTCCTCCACTGCAGCGAGCCCCCAGAGTGTGCTGAGAGAACACAGGCTGCACTAAGGACGTGGAAATAACAAATCGGGCTCCATCTTTTATGCTTTTCCCAGTTTAGGGAAGGGAGGGCAGGATTTATGTCACTGTTTTACAGAGGGTACCAAGCAACTCCCTGCAGACTTTCAGAGGGTTTCTACAGGAGCATCCTCCAGGTCAGATCCTGAAAAAGCGATTTTAGTCATGCAGAAAAAGGAGCATCAGACAGGAATCTCCAGCAAGTTTATTTCTCCAGAGGACTCTCTGCTCAGTTCCCTTTGCAGAGATGGATTTTGAATCTCCTCACAGGATCAGAGCAGCTCCCTTTGCAGCCAGCAGGATTTCCCAGCTGGGAAACCTCCACTGCAAGAATCAGCTCTGTAACACATCCAGCGCTGCAAGACTGCATCTCCTTCACCTCAGGAGAGAGAGGCTTCCACCATTTCAATAACTTTAATAATTAAATCCACTCCATGTGTACGTAAGAGTTCAGGCATTACCACCCCTGATTTCTCCCTGCACACACTGACCAGGACCCTGCAGTTTTCCTCTGATGCCACAGAGAATTGTGCTCTCACAGGCCAGACTGTTCTGAGCAGCTCTGCTTGATTCACATCCCACGAGATAAAGATGTCTGGGATCTGGCACAAGCAGCTGCTTGTAGCAGGGCTCTTCCTGGCAGCAGGACTATGGGGAAACAGGCAGGGTGCTTTTAGGGCCACTGGAACAGTCACAGTTTGCACCAAGGGCCAGCCCCTCACCTTCCATTGCTTCTCATCCTTCTGGAGAGGTCGCTCAGCCTTCACTCAGGGACATCTATTTCTGCACTGGGGCATCACCAGCTTTGGACCCATCCTCAGCCTTAAACACGTGGCCTCTACAGCCCCAGAGCCCTGATAATCTTCATTTACCCTCAGCAGCACTGACTGAAACCATGGAAGGGAATTGCAGCATCAGAACTGTTCTTCCTCTAGATTTCCTCTGAACAACAAAGCCATTAATGACCTCATTCACCTGATCCTTCCTTAATGCCTAGATTAGGGTTTTGGCAGCCCACCTTTGATTCTCTTGCCCAAGTGACCTCTCTTTCCAGCACACAACTTCTTGCTCATACCCCTGTTATCACCTCATGGTGTGAACACTGAGCAGAGAAACTGGGAAACCACTGTTGAACCACAGGGAAAAGAAATTCTAATGAAGTGGTTGAAAACCAAATTGGATCCATTTTGTTCTGGTCACCAGTCAAACACTTTTCCCTAATCATATTTGAATTAGTTTATCTCTCTTTTCCTCTCCACAAACAAAGAGGCACATGAATAAAATTAAAGCATGCTCCCAGGTAGGTATAGATATATTCATTCCCAGGTAGGTATAGATATATTCATTCCAAAGTTTGAATTGACAAAACAAACCAGCAAAATATATTGAAAAGCTTGGAAATCGGTTTGGGGAAGTAACTCGAATAACTGAATGCTTGCTTACAGGTATAAATCAATAAAGCCTAAAATAACTGATTTACAGCAGCTATGAATTATTAGCTGCTGCCAGAGTTGGCAGTTTAGTTACATTTAAAGAACTCAAAGTCGTTCTCAGTCAATAAGTTTTCCTTGATGCTGGAAAACCAAAGTGCAGAGCTCACCAGTAGTTAAATAAATAACGATTGGCTTTGGTTTATACACAACAACTCAACATCACACTGTTAATATGTGATCCCCTCCTGTAGAAAGCTCATAGAGCTGACACAATAAAGTTGTTTAATCGATGTTGATTTAAGAGAAGCAAGGATTTTAGGGAGAAGAAAACATGTTTTTGTTCAGGTTTAGCCCAAGAGTCAGGATAATGAAAAATGCTCATTTTGTACATGAAAAGCCTTCTTTAAGGCTGGAATAAAAGAAGTGTTTAACGCTAAGGATGAACCTCATAACAATCAAAAAAATTAACTCCTAATAAAAAGACCCCTTGTTTTTCTACTACAATGCAGAAGTGGAAGTGCTTGTGGTGCAGCTCCTCGGTGAGGGTTGGGGTTATTCACTGGTCTCTCTTAGGTCTCCAAACAAAAATTAAACCCCAGACGGTTCCTCAAGAACCAGCAAAGACAATTTCTCTTCTAAAAAAGCTTAAAAAGACAGAAAAAGATGTAAAAAATCTCCTCATTTAAGCGAATTCCTTTGGGAATTCCTCCAGGGCTGAAGGTTCTGCTGTCCAGTCCCAGCCATGCCCTACAAACCCAATGGGTTTTTCTTCCATCAGTGTTATTTAATAGACAGATTCCTTCAATCAGCTCCTTTGACATGTTCTCCCAAATTCCACATCACCCCAGACATGTCTCAGGCTATTTCCATCTCTTTTCTGGATGGCTTTGGACTCTGTCAAGTCCTGGCATATACAATACATTTATTTCCTGTAATATTGGAAATTTTCCTGCAGCAATTACTTTCAGAGGCATTTTGATGTCTGCCTGCATCTGTGGTGAATTCTGGGTTTATTAAGGTGGAAATCCACGTGAGCTGCTGTCAGGGAACAGCAAAGTTCAGCTTGCCCTTACAATGCAGATTTTCAATGACCACACTCAGCTAATTCTGTGCTTTATTCCTGACTTAATTGGTCCTGATAATTTATTGTCCTCCTGTGTTGTTTTACCTTGTAAAGTGCTGTTTCAGGTGAGTCTTTGGAGCACTGAAATGATTATTTTCCCCCCACAAATGGTTGTAATTCTGATTTTTCAGCAGTAAATAGTACTGCTGCTCACTGTATATTGTTCTAGCTTGTGTTAAAAATCTGCTTTCCATCAATTCCTCAGGCGAGTCATGAAAATATGGAATTATTTACCTCCATTGTCCCATGTCAGTGCCAAAGGTGAGGGAATGCACCTGGTGTTTCCTGCCAGTGCCTGTGGTGACAAACCCAGCCTGAAACCTGAGTTACCTGGGACAGCTTCTCATCCATCCCTGCTGGAAACCAACTTCCTTGTCAGGACCACACTCAGCAAAATATCCCGGGATGAACAGCAGCAGGTATGGCCAGAGCTTCTCAATGTCTGCTCAGCTCATGGCAAGGCTCCTCCTGCCTTCCAAAGGGCTTTGCCTGTGCTTCTCAAAAATGTAGGAAAGGGAAAAAATGGGGGGGAAATGCTCTACAAACATTCTGGACTGACCCCCAAGGTGTTTGTGTCTCTCAGTTTCACCTCACTGCCCCTTGTCTTCCCAAACAAAGGTCATCTGCCACCAGCTCCCAGGTTTTGCCATTTTTCATGGCATAGATTCCTGGGTTTTCACAAATTAAAATGGCAAGAGACTACAAAATATCACCTGGTCATAACTACCCATTAAGCAAAAAAACAGCAGATTTTTTATATTATATATTATAGTATATATTTTAGATTTTTTTCCAAAAGTATCCAAAGAGTTAAATGGTACCCAATGATTTGTGACACCAAATGAGCACCATGCAATGATTATTTTACAGCTGCATTAAATTCCCCTTCCCCAATAGGGAGAATTTAATTTAATGAATTAAAGGATTAATTTATCATTGATTTTCACCTGGAAATGAATCACCTTTCATTGTTATATGGATATATATTTCAGAGGAAGCCTTGCTCATAATCTGTTTGAAGTACACTATTTTCAAATTCACATAAAATCAATTCAAGAAGAGCTTTTAAGTTGCAGATAAAATAAAAACAAATAAGAAAAAAAAAAAAAGCAGAGCATGTAGACAAACCCTCGAGGTTCTCACACTCCAAGGGAATGTCAGGAGTGGGATTTGGGATTTGGCTCCTCTACAAGGACACAAAGTCAGTGTGAGGATCAGTGCCACCCAGCCATGTCAGTGGTGACTGACAAAACTGGATATTGACATTTCTCTGTGCTCTCGCTCTGAAATCAATGCACACATTTCAATATTTTCAGGTCTCCAGTAAGGTGATGTCCAAATGCTTTGCATGGACAAATTACCCCCACACACAGCTTTAGGCTCCCAGAACTTTGGGGTCCCTTGAATTTTCCTTTCCTCAGGTGCTCAGTTCCACTGGGGATTGCACGTTCAGCACTCCAGCATGAGAAAAAAATAACTTTTCTCTTCACTGTTTCACCTCTTTCTTGGAAAATGGTGGAGCATTCTTGAGAAAATTTAGATTTGATTTAATCTGTGAAAATTGGCTTTTCCTTTTAAGCCCTTTGCTGCCTTTTCTGTTGGGAAATAAAGGCAGATGTATTTCAGGACAGCATTGGGAACAATTACCCATTTATCAGCACGGGGTGAGTCTGTTCCTCCTGCACTTGCTGCACGTCATGCCCTGACATTCCCTCATTTTCTCTGGCAATGTCCTTTTAGTCCTGTATTATTTTCCAACCCTTGGAGAGCATTTCCTGTAGTCTCCCTTTCAGGAGGATGCAGATTTCTTCTCCCTTGGTGCTCCAGCCCTTCAAGACACACGTGGCTTTTCAGACCTGTTTAACTGAAGCCTGTAGGTCTCTCCTCAGCATCCTAATTCAGTTCTTTTTGCTGCTTCTGGAGGAGGCTGAACTTCATTTTCCAAAAGCCTCCAATCTCCTAATTAGGCACGTGATGTGAGAAGCTGGAATTTCACAAAATCCATCAACACTTGAGCACTGACCTTCTGGGACTCTACCCAGCAGCTTCCAAGGCTGTAGGGTTTATAATTTTTTTTTAAATCCAGCCCTTATTATAGCAGCAAAATCCTGATACCATTGGGCAGCAGAGGTGCTGTGATTTTTCAGGTATTTTTGCAAATACACACAGTGACTTTAAGAAGTGCAGACACAGCTTTATTCTCTGTACAACATCTTTTATACCATTAATTGTGCAGACTGAACTTAACGCTGGCTGTGAAGAAACAGAATTAAAACCACTCCTGGGATAACACAAACGTGTGCTTGTCAGCACACAAAGTATGAGGCATTTAGGGAGGGAGACAATAATTAGAATTTATCTAAGAATAAATATGTGAAAGGAGCAGACCATCTGCTTGGAACAAAGATGGAATGGAGCAACGAGAAGCCTTCTAAGAAAGAGGGATATTCAGAGGGCTAAAAAGGAGGATTTTATTGCCCTGCTAGATTTTAACACCACCCCAGAAGGATTTGTTGTAACCTGGGGACCAAATATTACATTCTGGCTGCCTGATGAACCCTGGCTGGCTTTGATGAGGAAGATGTGTGACTGCAGCACATTTCTTGGAAAAAGATGTGAACCTGACAGTTGCCCAAAGAGCCAGTTTTAAAAACCTGTAGCTGAATGAGCTGTGGAGCGATGCAGCAGCACTGGTTCAGTGCCCTCAGTGGGGTACAGAGAAGGAAACCACTGTGAGTGTAAAGCACATGGATGCATTTTCCTGACTCCAAGTGAGAGCAAAAAGCAAATTCCCATAGGAAATGAATGTTTGTTGGGGCCAGAAATGCCTGCAGAGTGCTGCTGTGCAGAGATTCACCTTCACAACGGGGAGCATCTGCCTCAAGGGAGAGCAAGGGAAAATCCAAACCGGCAGCATTCAACATGGACTCTTCCCCCAAACAACTGCATTTTGAGGTGTTTACATGAAAAATTCAACTGGCATTGCTCCTGAGGGTGTGGGGAGAGGGGCTGCAGGCTCCAGGGGCTGAGCTGGAGGAGGCAGGTGGGGTTTGGAGGGTTAGGGGTGGCTGCTCACCAATCCTGGGTGTTGTGAGGACACAACAAACACCAGATCACGCTGCTGCTTCTGTCCCTGGGCACCCACCAGAGCTAACAGTCCCCTCCCGCCTTATTAGATTGGTTTCTGGGGAGAAAAAATTGCTGCCTGTCTGTTTTTCAGGGCTAGACAACCCTCACTCCACGTGCTTAAAATTAGAATATCAAGGCAGGGAAAATTAATTAGCAATGTGGGGCTTCAGCTGGGACAGGCAGCTTGACCTCAGCTGGTTGTTCTGAAGAGGTCAGTTTTATGTGACCATGGTCACACAGACCTCAGACACTGTGGAAGAGATCCCTGACATTCTCCTGGGCTTGGCAGTGCTAATTCAAACCCCAAAAACACCAGGGAAAGTGCATTCTGTTTATTGGTCCCCCACCCACACAGGTTATACTCATCCACTTCCACTTCATGCTCCCTAGCTATCAAACAAGAAAAATTCCCCACTGGTGAATAGTAAAGTTTAATTAACATTTATGAACTACTGCCTGATGTTCATGTGGAATTAAACAGAAAGCACTAATAATGGAGGGAATATACAATTCAAAACAAAGCTGAGTGCAAAATGTAGGGCATGTAGTCATGAATCTCATTTTCCGCTTATGTGTGGCACAATTTAGAGGACATTTTTAGCCTGCTCTGTGTGGAGGAGGACAAATACTATGCAGCTTTAAATAAATATGTGTTTTTAAAAGAGGTGTCTGTGGGACCAGCTGGGATGTTACCCAAGGAGGATACAGTGGGTTTCTCTATTCCTTCGCATCACTTTATTTCTCCATTTTCTCTTTCCATAGTGCTTTATTTTGTTCCTTTTCCCCACAGCCTGTGCTGTGTCTCAGCCCACAAAGCTTTTCTCGAGTCCACCCTGTTCCAAAAGGCTGGACTTGATGAGCTGGACAATTCCTGCATGTGAGAAAGCCACACCAGCACAAAGCCCCGTGCCCGGGTCTGGAACACGAGCGCGTCAGGACAGATCCGAAACACGAGATCACAGGAGCCAAACGTGGGACACAGGCTGCTGCCTGTTGCTCAGCAGCACTCCCCTGATGTCACCCAAATCGTGACCTCAGCATCAGAGGTGTGCACGGGGATCATCTGATCTGGCAGCAAACAAAACCCCACAGCTCCATCCCACGAGGGCTCCGACGGCACCGTGGGCAAGGAGCTCGTTTGCCTCCTGATCAACTCTGAACGTGCCTGGAGGTTAAGGCAATAACCTCCTGAAATGATGGAATTCTGACCTCACAGATAGAAAGGGAGGTGGCCACGACTCAGTCAGGTTTGCAGGGCAGAGATCAGAGCTCTGTTGGGAGGGGACATGGTGGGCGAGGAGCTGTTCTCTCCCTTAGGCAGCACAGCCATCCTTTGCTTTTCTCATGCAACATTTAGCTCTCATATTCTATACTTTTACCCTTTTCGTATTCTATATTTTTACCCTTTTCATATTCTATATTTTTACCCTTTTCATATTCTATATATTTTTACCCTTTATATTTATGAATATATTAAGTTGCAGAGTGCCAACACTTTTTTCTTTTCTTTCCAGAGGATGTCATAGTCTGTTTCCTTCATTAAACAGCAAAGCTGAAAAACCATTCAGATATAAAATCCAAACGAAGTTGCTTAATAAGACAAAAAAAGCTTAAGTATTTTATATCAAATATATGTTCCAATTAAACAAATAAATTACATTAAATTTTGTCTTTTCTCTCTTTAACTGGAAAGAACTTATTTCATTCAAGATCAACTTCTTATGTAGTGTGAAAAAGAAAACAGAAGGCCACATTTCATTCTTTATTGCAGACCTTTGAGTGTGGAAAGTACTTGAAGAAGCTGGAAACAAATTCTGCTCGAGGCAGCCACCCAAGAAGAATGTTCTTGTCATTAGGCTAAAGGAATTCCTGGGTGCTGCTGAACAGATTTAACACAACAAGGAATGGAAGAGGAAATGAAGAGAAAATGTTCTCCACCTCTGGGTTTTCTCAATCAAACCCCAGCTTGCTTCTGAATATCCTTCAGTGTATTAAAACCTGAATCTGTCCTCTTCACACCAACCTGCTCCCACTCATAATTTTAAAAAAAGACAATTCTTGGTTCCCTGAACACTAAAAACTAAGCCAGAGCTGTTGGCCCTCTCTAATCCTAAACTTCTGCAGCCAAATGGCTTAAAGCAAAAATAAAATGCTCTTCCATCCTTTTTTAACAAATCCTACTGCTCACACAGACATTAGCATACCTGAACTCACACTTGGAACATAAACAACCCCTTCTGGTCTTGGATATTTTCCTAGTTTTCCAGCCTATGTAAAATCCAGCATTAAACTCATCTGGTAAATGTTTCCTTAAATATTTATTTCCTGGATTTTCTCACTGGCCCAGCACAAATCTTCCCCTGTACATTTTTCAGCTATTCCAAAGCTGTCAAATACAAATCTGTCCCCAGTCAAGCACGTGGCAGAAGTCAAATGTTTAGTGACCATAAAGCATATAAAGGAAAAAATTGGAGCAGCTGCTCCCCATCTGGAACACAGCTTCAGCAGGTATTAATGACAAAAATGGCCAATTTCGGGGTAGTGGTAGCTTGACTCTGCCAGATTGGAAAGGCTGACCTCAGGATGGCAGCTCTGGAAAAAAAAAAGAAGCTGTCTGTGATGGTCTTGCAAGAGGAAAAATGTCATAAACTTGATGGTTATTTCTAGCAGAATAACTGTGGGAGTAAATGATTTTATGGGATTTTCATGGAGTCACAGAATGGTTGGGAAGGAACCTCAAAGGTCATCGAGTTCCAAACTCCCAACAAAAAACCAACAGCAAAACAAACCAAAGAAAATCTGTTGGTGGAGGTCACAATTATTACAGCCCTGTTGGGTTTCATACATATACAGGAAAACTTAATAATAAATCCTGATAATGAACAATAATGAATTTAATAATGAACCGAAAAATTACTTCACACTGGCTTGTGTGAAAACACATTCTGTGCACTGACTCCCCATCAATAATAAACACCATTCACAGCAGCCTGGTCCTTTGGTCAGACAGGAGCCCAGAGTTCCCACCAGCAGCAAGACTTCTCTGTTTTCTCTTTTATAAAATTAAGTTTATTAAATCAAAGTCAGCCCTGAAACTCAGTCAGTCCCCAGAATGTTTTTAGGTGATACTGCATGCAGCCAAAGCAGCCCTTCTGCTTTTACTCTCCCATCACTGAAGGTTTCCTGCTCTCACAGGTATCCCCTGAAAATTGCAACAGGTGAAAGTGAGGAATCAGGGAGGGATTTATCCAAAATTCCTCTTGGCATTGCACACACTGAAAGAGGGGCAGCCTCTTGCCTCACCAGCCAACTCCTAAATAACACAAGAACAAACTCTGGAGGATTGTGCAGTCTCTGATCAAATTTAAAATAGATTGCTGGGATAAATACTGGAGGCAGTGATGGGACTTTAAATCATCAAACCATCAAAGCAATCTAAAAATAACCAACTGCAGCTTGCAGCCACTCCATTTCAATTTATAGCTGAAATAATTGAAGGGTCCAATTATTTCCAGGTTGCATGTTTGATTTCCTGCTTTTCACACTGTTGTAACTCTTGTGACATTTTTCACCAGAAGAAAGGAGCACTGCCCATCTCTCCCTTACCTAAAGGAGCATCAAAAGGAGAGCGTCAGGTGTTTAAACCTACAAAAGTCCTGGCTTGTTCTGCTGTAGCAGTTGGAGATTTTGGGAAAGGGGAAGAGGGATTTTTACTGAGATTTGCTGTTAACTGGGGTTTTTTCTGCCATAGTGCAATGGCTCAACTTTGCAGTGGGAAGTGCTGGGCTTGGAGCAGGAGGCTTTGCAGGGGTTTGAGTTCTGCTTCAGCAGCCCCAGCACCTGAGAGGGGAGATGTGGCCAAAATACTTCCCTACAACTCAGAACACGCAGGCTCCTGTCCCATGGGGCTCTTCTGAGTCCTACAACACCTCTGCATTGCCAAACCATAGAAAGAACCTGGCTAGCAGTGAATAAACCTTAAACATGCACATGAATAAAATTAATATCATCAGTTCATGGCCTGTGTCCCTCAGACACTAAACCACCTCCACTAATCCCATTGAAAAAACCAAAATCTTACCTCTTCTACAGAAGGTCCACAATTTTGAAATTAGTTTGTCCTCTATTTTGCTTTTTAAGAGAGGAAGAAAATCCCAACAGCCTCTCTGCAGGTCCAGCAAGGGGTTTTTTTCACCTTACCCAGCCCCACAGAGTTTGTTAGAGGAAAGGAGATGCCACACAGACCCCACAGAATGCCAAGAAAGAATTAGAGTGCAACAGGTGGAATGTGATGCATTCCAGAGATTTTGGGTGCTCTGTATGGCAAAGAACACATCCTACAGGCACTGCTTTTTCTTCTCTTTGGGACCAGGGTCTGGTTTTCTGCACCCCTTTGCTGAATCTTTGAACCTGCTCATCCCAGTGCCTGCCCTTGGGCAGGGCTGGCAGCCACAGCCTCATCAGGAATTCAGCTGCAGAAATGCTCAGCTCCCTTATCACTCCTCTGGGCAGCTGCTGATAAGGCATCTTGTTCCCCTTGTTGTCTACAGCACAGCTCTTAATTTGGGATTCTTTTTCCTCTGTACTACCAAGTACCAAAAAAAGAGAACTTGCTGACCTTTCAGTTGTGCCTCTTGGCACCGTGCTGGCACATTTTATTGGGGGAGCACGACAGAATTTAGAGTTGAAACTTCATACGAAGGAAAACACCTTCCTCCTTCCTCGCACTAGCTTCTCATGCCAATATTTAGATCATTAGGGAGCTCTTCCTGTCCTGTTCAGGAATCACAAATCACAGCTAAAATGAAGCTGGTTTAAGCCCCAGCTAAAATGCTGCAGCCCTTTCCTCCAGACCTTGAAGTCAACCCTTTAGGATAAACGCTTTTCCAGACTCAGGCAATTCTGCAGCCTCTTCTACTTCTCCCACTCAAGGCAGCACCAAAGCCATCAGCTCTGAATTTTGTCTGAAGCACAGCACAGCCTATCTGTTGCAGCATTTCCCTGGAGTGGTTTTCCCATCACTGCCCCACACCTTCCCAGTTTACTCCCATCACTGCAGCAGCCCTGCTCTGAGCACGCGGGGCTCAGGCTAATGGGATGTGTCACATCGCACAGCCCTGCTGCTGTGTGCTCAGAATCTGCACAAACAAACCCACCAAAAAGGCACCGAATCAGGACACTGCTGCAGGGCCAGCGAGGATGTGTTTCAAGGCCACCACGCTGTCAGGGGCTGAGGGAACAGCAGGGAGATGGCTCGCGTTAACAGCACTGGACAAGCCGTTTTCTAGCTGCTCCTTGAGCCATCCGTCACGGGGCTGCTGTGCCAGGGCTAAATCAGAGCTGATCCTTATCAAGATTCTGGATTGTTATCATCTCCAACGTGTGCAAATTGCAGGCAGGGCAGTGTCAGGGCTGGGGTTTTTCTGTTCCAGAGGTGAGCGTGGATGAACGCAAACGCAGAGCACATTTGTAACAGCAGACCTGGAAATACACACCCAAGTGACTTTGCCTTCAGCTGCACCTGCCTTAAGGACTCCAAAAATACCTTGATCTGATGAATCGCTCCCAAAAGCTTTGCTGCAAGGGAAAACAATCTTCCAAGAACTTCAGACTCTGACATGAACTCCTAGAAATTACATCTTCAGGAGCTCTCCTTCTGGGGGTGCTGGGGAGGGCATGCAGCTTTCATTAGCTCTGCCCCATAAGCAAGACAGGAATAGTGAGGAACTCTTTTCTTTCTCCATGATCACGTTGTTCCAGCCAGCATAAAGACCAAAATATCTGTCATTTTCTTGTTTTTTCTCCCTCTCTCCACATTTGAGTATTTAAAAATTCAAGTCATCCTTTGTGCAGGGCTTACATCTCTGTAAATATCTTTGCTAATTATTCACTTTTTCCATGTCCAAGCAGAGCCCATTAACCCTACAAAGGGCAGGAGCCTCTCAGGGCTCTGTCAAAGTGATTACACATTTTAGGAGAGGCTGGCTAACAGGGGAGACAAACCTGGGGCTTGAGAAAGGTAAATCATAGACTGGTTTGTGATTGCCTCATTCAAGATGCCACAAGACATTTAAAGAGCTTTAATATATGGCATGGATGTGCTGAATGTCTGCTTGTGTGGAGTCTGATAATTGAAATAAAGAATAAACAGTGAGTTCTGGATGATACTGTGGGGCCAGTGCAGAATCTTCTGGAACAGGATCAGCTCTGAACCAAATGTTCACTGCCCAGATGGGTTCAAACAGGTCCCTGATGATCAAAGGACACTTCAGACTGAAGATATAAAAGATGTAAAATGAACATATACAGGAGAGCAAGATTCTTCCAAGCAACAGAAGCATGGATCTCCATCAGAAAAAAGAAGGAGACAAAGCAGCAGGCTGCAAATATATTGTCCAGAGGATGGTTTAATACAGTATGCAAGAGGAAGAACTCTTTATTCATAACTATTAATTGGAAATGAAAATGAAGAGGAAAGTATTTGAAGGACAAAATTAGTTTCAAGGCTAATCCTTCCCGAAGGTCTTTTTCCTGTTCATCTTCTGGCTTATATTTTGCTTTCCTCTACAGCAACTCTTCCCCAAAAGCACCATTTTTGGGGAGGATATGAGGTTTTAAAAGTTGTATTTGACTTCAAAAAGATCAAGACTAGTTAGGCATCTTCAACAGCGTGACACATTTGGATATAGGGCGTTTGTTTTCATGTTTAATCACAACAGCAGCATCAGTGCCCTGTGACCAACAGCAATCTCTGCCTCAGCCCTGAGGGCCTCACCTGCAAAAGGCCAAGAAGTGAAAACAAATCGTGGTTCCAACCCATTAAAAAATGTGCCCTGTGAAAATCAGTCTCCAGAAAGAATCTACTCCGGTGAGGAGCTCAGATTTGTTGGAGAAAATTGCTCTGTGGGGGGAATCATTTCCCACCTTGGCAGGGCCAGGCTGGCAGAGCTGCTCAGAGCATTTCCCTGCCAGGAGTGATGTGTGTGCTCAGAGAAAAGCATGGGCTGAGAAAATATCACACTTGGAGGGGAAAACCAACAGTTTTTGTGGATGGAAGCTGTGCAGCACTTTACCATCAAACCTTCCCAAAGGAAAAGTGCAAAGTGGAAAGCACTGCAGAGTTCCCCCAGTGCCTTGTTCAGTGGCAGCTATTGGGTATTGATTTTTAAAGGTGATTGCCTGGTTTGGGGGGGTTTTTTGGGTCACCCCAACAGGGCAGTGAAAGAAAGTGCACTGAGGAAGTTGCTGCCATTTATTTTGAGGCATTTTGGGAGTGCAGCTGGAAGCAGCAGTGAGTGGTGCTGGAGGAGGTGATGGTGAGGAGGGGAGAGAAGGTCAGAGCAGGGCCTCCTTGTGTGCCAAAACAAACTGGGAGACACTGGTACCGAGCACTCCAGGCATCTCTGCTCCCTCAGCACGCGTGGGAGCTGAGGCCTGTGGAAAATCAGGTCCTTTTTATTTTAAAATAAGGTTTTTTTAGTCTCCAGCTCCCATGGAGCAGGGACTTCTCATCCTGCTGGCAGCTACAAATACAGAATATCCATGAATTACAGGTTCTACTGACAAACACAGCTCCTAAATACTAACAAACTGTTCCACAGGGACCTGGAACATGCTTCAAAATTATTATTGGGCTAGCATTCACCCTTCTGCCTCTTCTCCTGTCTGCATGCCCCAGTTTTCTTTGCGTGAGTAGCCCCCAAAGGGTGGCTCTGTACAAACTGAATGCACCTACAGGAACTGTATTTTTCTGGAAGCAAGCCAGGAAGACATCATCCAGAAAGGTAACATTTCATAATTATTATTTAACTGCCACTCTCAGCTCTGCTCCCCTCCAGACTGAAAGCAGTGCTTGTCCAAGCAGGCAGCAGCAGCTTCTCCAGCCGAGCACTGCTCACTTGATTACCAAGAGATCATCAGATGCTCTTTGGGAAGCATTCATCCCCAAAAAACAGCTGAAATGGAGGCAAAATTCACTCAAGCTCTTGGCTGCTGCTGGGTCACCTCTGCCTTTGAGGAAAGGGCTCCAGTGACACCTCACTGACACAGATCCATGAAGCCAAGCACGAGGAAGGGAGAGGAAAACAAGACATCAATACCTTCCTACCCACAGCCCTGCAAAGGAACTTTCCAGCACCAAGAGGATAAAAGAAGCAAATCCCTAATGAAGCCAGGGTCTGTCAAAAGAGTGTCCAGTCCCTGAGGCTCTCTGTGATCAGGAGCTGCGTGGCTCATGCAAAGTGGAAGAGTTTTCCCAGGAGAGAAGAGCCAAGGAGCCTCTTTGGAAGGTGAGGAGATGCTGCTTGGCACACCCTGAGACAGGAGGGGGAGCTCAGTCCAGGTCTCCCACATTATGGATGAGCCAAGAGTTAGATTACTCCTAAACTAAAATTTAAAACAACAACAACAACAAAACCAGCATAACTCAGGAATTTGAACAAGACAAAGGAAGGCACTGAGCTCACTCCAGCTCCGGGAATTGAGGGGTCAATTTTTGATGCCCAAAGCCATTCCCAGCCACACAGCTCTGCCCAGGCAGAACCAGCTGCCCAAAATTCCCTCCCATGGTGGAAATTTGACTGCATTCACTGCCAGCGACAGCAAAAGCAGAGCAAAGTGAATTTTCCTTAAGAGAGGCAAGAGCCTGGTTCAGACAAACAGATTTAAACATCATTGTGATATTTATGTTTTCAATCAGAGCTCCATTAATTCCACAAATTTATGTCCTTTTACCCAAAATAATGACTTTCCCCAAATAATCCCTAAACCAATGCCTCCTAAAAAAGATCAGGGGAGGCAGGAACTGATGGTGGAATCCAGTTTCAGCTCAGGATTATTCTGATCTAAAGCAAAACTGAGTGGTTTCAGGTAAAGGATCACCTCATTAAGCTTTAATGCAGAACTGTTGAAAGCCAGTTATTAGGAAATTATTTCCTGCTGCTTTATTCTCTAGTAAAGTTCAATAATTAGAAATGTTGTAAATCTCCTTTGTCTTAATTTTCTTATTGTGATAGGGGCATAATGATTCTTCTTAAAGAGAGAATCAAGCAAGGGGAATTAAAAACCTTTCCCCAGAACAGGAAGGGGCTGCAGATATTTGAATATATTGGTTTACAACACAGCAGGATTGCTAAGAGAAGCATTCCCAAACATCTTCTGGTAAATAAATCATTTGTTCATTTATTCTCTGAAAGACACACACTGTTTGGGACCTGCCTGACATCCAGTGCAGCAGAGATTAAAGATAAATCTGCATAGCACCCAATAAATTGTACAATTGATCCCTAATTTACATTCTCGATTGATTTTCTATTTATTTACTTACACTGTTCTTCATTAAACAGCCTTAATATTGTCTCCCTGACACCACTACAAATAAATTCCCTGCTGATTAGCATTTTTTATGCCAGTAAATTCTGAAATCCAGAGGCTTTGGGGTTTTTAATCCCCTCACATGCTCCAAGCTGATGCACTCCAGGTGATCCTGTCTGCTTCACCAGGCAAAGCTGAGCCTGGAAAATCAGGGACATGGATTTTGGCAGGGCCAGGACCACGGAATTCTTCAGTGGGAGAAGCAGAACACACATTTCCTGTGCTCTTGCATGTCACACAAATATTTCTATTTTGTGCACCTTGATGAATAATCATTCTAATTTTATTTTATTTCTTTTTTAAGTGAGCGGGAGAGCTTGTGCATGAGGAAAGATGTGCTGGATGTTCTAATCAGGCTAGCATGGGGGGGGAAAAAACCACAAATCTGAAGGAGCAGATCTCCTCCAGGCGATTTTGCAAGTTGAAAAACTCATTGCAATGTCAGTTCTTGAACAGTCAAAGCCTTTCAGTTCAGCATTAATCAGGATGTATTTTAATCAAGGAGAAATAAGTAGCCAGGAAATAAATCTGAAAACGAAGCAATAGCAGGGGATTTACAAGTAAAATTATTTAATGAAAATAAATTAATTTGTGTTGGGTGGCTTTCAGCATCAGCTTGTGGGGTTTTTTTAGGCTTTTTTCTAAGTAAAGCAGCTTGGTAAACATAGACTGTATAGTTTTATATTTCTGCTTCTGATCACTTAACTAATTAAAGTAAGGAACTTTACTTTTTAATGTGCATAATTAACATGTATCATCTTTATTATCCTCAAGATCAGGGTGAAATTAAACCGAAATGAGATGAGAGAATGCATTGGACTAAAAACCACTTTCAGAAGCCACCATGGACACACCACAATGGGAGGGTTCAGCTCCTTGGGATGGGAAAAGTCTGTTTTAATGGGAAAAAAACATTAATTTGACATTGTACTTTTGTTAATAAAGATAATTTTCTACTGCACACTCACACTCAGAGCAGAGCTTTTAGCAGGAAGGATTCAGAACAAGACAAGGTGAACTTTCCACTCTTACTCTGGAGCTGAAGGAAGACACCTTCCTTGGCCATCCTGGTTTCAGGAAACACAAAATTTCCAGGGCCAGGGCTGTAGAGAGCCCTTGGAATGTGCCAAAATACACCATTTAAATGTTCTGGTCAATACATGCAGCTGTACATGGGGAGAGCTCATCAAGGTGCCTCTCAAAGTGCTCACTTTTAAAATGCTGAATGTGAATGAAAACAGTTACACAACTCACAGTGAAACAGGAAAAGAAGAGAAAACTTCATGTTGTTAGACAATGCAGACCATTGGGAATTTGCTCCATGCTTTCCATTAAAAAAAAAAAAAAATATATATATATATAGTCAGCTTTTAGTGGTGAAGAAGAAGGAGAAAAAGAACTCCAGGGAGCAGAAGAAATAAATTTATGACACAAAGTAAGTAAGGGGGAAGCGCTTATCTCTTAAATTCTCCAGGTGTCCTGTTCAAGCTGTCCACAGGAGAGCCAGCCATCATTCCTTTGGTTTATAAATGGGAAAACAAGCATCCCAACAGAGAGAAAAACAGGAAGCAGCTCCCTACAGCCCAGCCATTTTGAGTGTTATTTAAAATAAAAACTCATTTTTATATGTGAATGCACACATCACAGACATTCCTCCATCAGCAGGATTATTCCCTGGCATGTGCACATGAATATTCCCATTTATTCCCTCCTTTTCACAGGTGTTTCACAGGTAACATTTACAGTTCCCTCTTTCTTAAGCCCCAATATGTCCAAACATGAAAACCACAAACATCTGTTAAAAGCAGCTCCTCTCTAAGAGTTCCTTCAAGACTTTTTCCTAATATCTGATATATCCGTGTCCCATATCCCCATCCTCAGAGGAATAATCACCCTCTGAAGTGGCAAAATCAACCATCCTTGTGATCACCTTTGGCTCCCAGCTAGGCTGGATCCCAGATACTCCACTTCTGTTAGATGTAACACACATATATATTTATTTTCAGAAGTAATTGGAGTTTTGCTAGAGTTGCTTCCTTGCTGTCACAAGTCCAATATTTCATTTATCTTCTCAAAATGAAAGACAAAATTTGGAAGATTAAGTTCTAACCCATAACTCTGAATCCTCTGTAATTATTCCATAGACTAGATCACCACAGAAGACCAAAAATATTCTGCTGCCTTTTAATATCCATAACATCAGAGGACACGTGGCAATTGTTGTTTTGATATATGTGTAAAATACCAGCACCAACATGCAAAAGAAGCAATCTTGCTGGTGGGAGGTGTGAAATCCTACAATTGTGGGTGAGTTTACCCAAATAAAAATGGGTTTTTAGTACCTTTCAGTAGCTGCAAATACTATACAAGCATAATTCTCTCCGTTTATTTTGATTATATACATTATTCAGATATACCATTCATGTCTGCCCAATTTTCAGGAAGATTCAAAGAAAATGAGAGGGCAGGAGATACCAACAAGCAGTGACAGGAAATCCCAAAGCATCACCACCTTCTTTTTCTGTCCCTCAAATCCAAACACCTCCTTTTTAAATTTCTTTAATGCTTATAACATCATCAGAGTTTTGCTCTCAGCTCAGACTGGACCTTATTGTGGAACAGAGAATTTTATTTCCAGAGAAAAGAGGGGTGGAACAAATAAACATCAAAGGACCTGCGTGTTAGTAAAGAATCTTTGAGATTCAGCAGCTTCTCTTTCTTTTCTGAGCCAGAAACACTTTAAAAAAAAGAAGAATAAAAAAAGGAAGAGGAAGAGAAAATAAATTTACTATAAATAAGTAAAAAGCACTGTTAACCAATGCTCTTCACACTGTATAATTATATAAATCAAATACTAATTCTGTCATTGCTTAAAGTAAAATACTGAAGGTTGCCATGAAGTTATAATAAATAAATGAAGTGAGAGCCACAGAAAGAACTGAAACAACCTTTGACCAGAGAAACTGGAAATGCAGTGCTCCATCATATATTGAAATATAAATTTCAATATATTCCATTTCAATTAATTCTTCACTACTGCCATGTAGATTTGAGGTTCAGTGCCATGTAAGAAACTCCCTCCAATTTCCAAGTAGAAATAGCAGCTGTATCAGATTTTAATTTTTTTTTTCAGTATCTCTCCAAGTCTCGAGCCTGTCTCAGCTTTCAGCAGGGCTCCATATGGCTCCTACAACTGCCAAGAAAAATACACTCATCAAACCCAGGAGAACTCTGCAGCCAAAATACTGCATCAAAACGATGAATGCTGGGAAAGGAGGAGTGCCTCCAGAGTTTTGACATGCAGGACCAAAGTAAAACCCTACAGAAAGTTTAGCAGGTGCTTAACCTGAAGAAAAATAAATGCTGAAATATATTAAATATCTTCAATTCACTGAAGCAGGAGCAAGGAGGCAAAGCAGGGCTCAGCCTCCTGAGATTATCAAGTTTAGATGGGAACAGCTCCTAACTGAGGAGATAAAATCATTCTTTCTTCCCCTTGAAAAGTTCTTTATTTTCAAAGGTCTCCAACACCTTCTCTTCCTCTCTTAATTAAATAAAAATCCTGTCTGCAACACAGCCACTAGCCTAGGTTCTGAAAAGTCCAGCTTTTTTTCTGAAAACTTCAAAACCCTCAAGGCACAAAACCGCTAAGGAATCAGCAAAGAGAAAAACTCAGCCAGGAGGAAGGTGGAGCTAAAATCCCGAAATTCCAGGAGAGCAGGATGGCAGATCCAGCAGAGATCTCATTTTGTGCTGTCTGTGGGATCAGGCACACGACACAAAACTCTCCCCCTTCCCCTTCCTCCTGGCCCACCCGCACCTGGATGGGCACGCCAGGAATTATTGCCTGTGCCATGAAGGCCGAGTCCTCCCTCGGGAACTGGGAAGAAACGGAGCTCAGGGAGGAGAAGGAGCAATTAAATCCATCTGTGGAGAGCTTTCCTCCCCCTTTGTGCTCGCTGGGAAAACGCTGCTCGCATTTGTAAAGCTGTGAAACACTTGTCCCATTGCAAACGCCTTTTCTTCTGCCAGGCGAACTCTCAAAAATTAGATATTATTGTGGGAAGCGCTGCCTAATGAGCCAGCGGCATTTAGAATATTCCGATTTTTCATTCCTACCAGCCAGTTTCCAAGCCCTGAGAGTGCCATGAATAGGCTGTGGAAATGCACGGGGTGGTCACAAGGACAATGGACCTGGGGTACAGCTGTTCCTGCAGCTGCCAGAGCCCCACACGCTCAGAGCTGACAGTGATTGATAGAAAAATTACACTGCTGCACTCCTCTGAGCAGCCTCATTATCACACACAATGCCTGGCCTGCTCTGGGCAATTTGCACTCCATTTAGCTCTCCCCAAGATGAGATCTCCCACCTCCCCAGAATGAATAAGAATAATAGAATATTATATATATATATTTATATCAGAAATAAACACTTGGTGTGGTTTGAACAACACGGCCAATGATATTTGATCACGAACAACCAAAACAGGATAAGTTACAAGCACTTTTATAGGTAAAGAATTTATTTTGAGGGTGGCAAAACTTTTTTTACATTGCTGTAGTTTCACCTTTTAAAGAATTTTTTTTATCTTCATAGTACACTTAACATTGAGTATTTTCGTAACAGATTCTTACATTCACACCAGGATTAAAAATATTAGTCAAGATTTCTTATTTTACACATAAAATAATTAAAATTTTGTTCCTACACCACCAATCAAGATCAGGAGCAGACTGAGAGTTCAGCCAAGCTGGTGATCAACAGGTAGCAGGTCATGGAAAGTTCAGATGCTCTCAAATCCTCCCTTCAGGTTTTTCCATGTGCACAGTCACAGAGCCTGCCTTTGGTATTTACACATCACCAGTTTCAGATGATTTTTAACATTGGTAAATCCTCGGGATGCTGCTGGGATGGAAATCCTGGTGAGTGACAACACCTGCAGAAATGTCCCAATTCAATGGTGCCATTCTAAGGGCTCAGGCTGCTTCTTGGGGATTTTTTTCCAGTCTGTTTTTCTTGCCCAAAAATTTAACAAATTGAGCTTTTTCTTAGGAAAGCTTCTTTAAAAATATTTCAGATTTTTTTTTCTCTCTCTTTGGGAACAGCGTTCAGACAAGTAAATTCTGCCCCTTCCCCAAAAAAATCCACCAACCAATTAAAATCCAAAAAAAAAGCCACCAAACCCCACAACCAAAGAGAAGCATCAATTTTCCCCTTATATTCTTTTTAATTAATCCAAGGTGGGAAGTGGAAGCTTGACCAAAACCACGGTGCACTTGCAGTGTTTTTTAATGATAAATAGCCTTAAGAAAGTTTTGGGAAAGTGACCTACACCTGTTCTATTAATCTGGAGCAGGAAATCCAGCACTGCTGAGCATGGATCCAGCACTGCTGAGCCCTTCCTGGCTCAGAGTGAAGCCTGCTGCCTTCACACCCCCAAAACAGCATCTCCCCAGGTCAGGATACTGGAAAGCTCCATCCAGGAAGGCAGATGTTCCCAAATCCTCTGGGCAAATGTGCAGCTGGCAGAAAAGCATATCAGAATCATCACAGAATAAATAGATATCAATGGAAAAATAGAATTATCACGAGCAGCAGTTCAGCGTGGGGAAAGCTGTCTGATCCTGCCTCTTCTCTTTCTCCAGGTCAAATATATTTGTTAATGCTCTCTTCCCACACCTCATGCTTCCCAAATCCAAAATGCAGTTAGATCTTAGATACAGAGACAAAGAGAAAAGAAATGTCTTTGTGCTGCCTGTACCCCAGGGAGGGGACCCAAGCAGGCTGTGGCAACCTGACCTTAAAAATGACACTTCACAGCACTGGAGCAGCATCTAAACAGAACCAAATCCTGTGAACACTCTGATCTGGACAAAAAGCAGCATATTAGAGTGAGTCCAAAGGATAACATTGCTCTTATCTCCATTAGGCACTACCCAGAACTGCAGAAGAATCTTCTCTTCCTTGCTCCATAATCACAGGAATCTTGAGCACCCTATTGAAACCCCTTCAGAGGTTTCTGTCTGCAGTGTGAATCCCAGGAAGCCTTAAATGGGAATGCAAAGGGAGCTGATCTCCTACCAAATGAACAAGGAGATCCCCATAAATCTATGCTGCTTTACCAAGTGCCTTTGAGCTGCAAAGGATCCAGGTGTATGTGGATTAATATCAGAAAGTTTCTAAGAATAATACCTGTCAATCATTTAAATACTTCTTAAATAGAACACGCACCACAAGTTCAGTGTCATTATCCTTCATGCTACACCAGCTTTTTCTGTCCTTTTGGTGCTCCCAACACCTTTGATTTCAAACAGAAATGTTTCCATGGTGTCATAGCTGATAGCAAATAAAAAGTTTAACACTTGCCCTTGCTTTTTTCCCAGTTCCCTGCTCCGAGGCTCAGGGGCTGCGCCACAGCTGGAGAGGCAAATGGAAGCAGACACATCTGCAGTGGATCACGTTCAGCCCCAATGGAGTTTAAAGATAATTTTTCTGCCCAAAACCTCCCTGACCCTTCTACATTTGAGCAGATTACTGCAAGGAAAGGAAAACCCCCTGGCATCAAGGGAGAGTTCTAAAGGAGCTATGAGTGCATCGAATATTATTCTCTGTGAGAAGAGTGTAAATTTTTATCTGTAGACACAATAATACATTGCCCTCAGTGGCAAACGGGCTGAGTTTACTGGAGTCCATATTCCCCAGGAAACTGCACCTCAAACCTCTTTCCCCACCAAATTCCAGGCAAGGAGCTTGCAGTGGAAAACTGTCTTCCCCTCTGTGCTGTGCTCAGGGGTGTGTGGAGGGGTGAACCTGCATTTATAGCCACACGGTCTGAGCTTCTGTGTGGTCAAAAGAGGAGTTCTGAATCTTGAAAAAGCACATTTTTCAGTGCTGTTACACTGCAGCATAGATCCTAAACCTGTTGGAGCGTTTATTTCAAGAAAGAAAGGATTTCTGTGCTTGACTAAAATTAGCCTTAAATTAGTTAGACAGCAGTGACTCAGGATAATGATACAACAAAAGGGGAAGGGTTTTAAGCTAAAGAAGGAGAGATTTACAAGGGATGTTAGGAATTGTTCCCTGGGAGGGGGGGCAGCGGCTGGGATGAAATTCCCAGAGCAGCTGGGGCTGCCCCTGGATCCCTGGCAGTGCCCAAGGCCAGGCTGGACATTGGGGCTGGAGCAGCCTGGGACAGTGGGAGGTGTCCCTGCCATGGCAGGGGTGGCACTGGATGGGCTTTGAGGTCCCTCCCAACCCAAACCAGTCTGGGATTCCATGGTTTTAAAGCAGAACAGGGCTCTTGGTGCTTTCCCTGGAAGCAGCACCAGCCCCATGAGCAGAACCTGCTGGGACCCCACAACATCCTGAGATGCCAGACCTGGTCCTGCTCAGCCAGAGTAGGACTGCCCAGGGCAGGATTCCAGGCAGGAATTCCATCCTCAGGAGCCAGACTGGAGGGCTCCCATCTCATCTTTGGAAAAAACCAAAATATATTCAGTTACAGGATTGAAGTAGCAGTTTTTACTTAGAGCAGTGGTAAAAAGGGATCCTTTAATCAGAAACTGGCCTGTTAAAGTGAATTTCCTCTAAATCTGCTCAGCCAGGTGGGTCCCTGCCCTCCTCACACTCCTCTCTTCCCTCATGCCCAGACTCCTCGAGTTTATCCTGCAAACAAGCCCTGCTCCAGACACAATCTCAGAATGTCATTCTGTCTCCACTGCAATCCACTTTTCCCTTCCTCATTGGCCATTTGCAAATAAATCAAACAAAATGAGTCCCCAAGCAACTGCTGACTTGGCCCAAACTGAATAATCCACATAAATTCTGGCTGATGGCAGAGCAGAGCTACAAAGAATGAGGTTTTTCTAAGGTTCTGACGTGCTTTTTACACAACAAAGTCCAAAACCCACAAGAAATTAGGAGTTTGCACAAAATGTAATAGAGCTGTGGAATTCCTCTGAAGAGATTCAGTTTTAAAAAGCAAAAACAACAAAAAAAACCCACCAAAAATTTGTGGAAGAAGCCTTTCAAAAGAGAAGATCTCTGGATCTTTTTTACCAAATTCTTCCATTATTCCCTTGAAGATACAGTGCTAAATTAAATACTCCCTTTGACCCAGCCAATTAAACTTGTTCTGAGTTCTACCATAAATTAAACATTCACCATTTAAGCAGGAATAAACAGCTCCATTAACCTGTATTTGTTTCCCTCAAATTAATCCTGTCTGACAAACACCACTTGTAGCCTCGCCTGACACGTGAGAGTGTTTCAGTATTTACAGCACCTGTGCAATTTGAAGCATAAATATTCATTGTGGCAAAATTAACGTGCACTAATTATCAACCTGCTTTTCATAGCAAGAGGCAGGAAGACAAAGGGGGCACTGAGGTTTGTGTTTTCCCCAGTGCTGAGCTCACAGACAGCTGCCTGCAACCAGCACTTACGTAAAATGTGAATTTTCTACTGCATCCAACATCTTCTTCAACATCCAACCCGCTGAAGTTCAGAGCCCAAGAGGTTTCTAAGCACTGCTGGGATAATAATAACAAACAGAGCAAAGAAATTTAGCTCCAGTTTAATGCAATATTATATTTTTCCTCCTCTTCAGATTTCAGAAGGCCACAGACCCAAAGGAAGACGTGTCACAAAAAGAGGAAATCAGTTTGATTTCCCCACAAACACTTAAATTTTTAGTCAAACATTGCCATCCAGTGGCAGGAAGAACAGTGCTGGCACTGCCAACTAACAAATCCTGTCTCTTTTTCCAGTGCCACCTGGCCTCCAAACGACACAGGCAAATTAAGTTCTTAATTTTATTTCCTGCTGCCACATTCAGTTCTAATTCCACATTAGACAGCAGAAGGATTACGTAGGTAAAAAAGCTCCTCTCTACAAATGATGAGATGTGAAAAGCATTTTTTAAATTTTCCTTGATGTTTAAGCTCAGCTGGGACTTTTCTGATCCTTCCCTGGTACTTGAGGCAGCTCAGAGTCTGTCCCCTGGGCTGGAAATATGAACTGAACCCTTCATTTCTTTCTCCTGCATCAGATTCCATCAGATTCCATCAGATTCCAGGATCCAGCCACTCCCCAGCCCACCCTGCAGTTCACTGTGGTCATAAACAAGCCTAGCTCAGCTTTTTTTCCCCAGCAGAAAACCTTCCCTCAGAGTATTTAATCAGCCACTAATTAAAGGGCTTCTGTAAATTAAACAACTCCTTAAAAAAAAAATATATATAGGGGAAAAAAGCTAAGCAAGGATATACATTCTCCTTAGCACACAGAGTCACCTCCTGGTGGGATACTTTCAGGGAAAAAAAAAATCAGGAGATGAGACTTCTAATTAGAAACTGGGGAAAAAAATAAAAAATCCATACGCTGTAAAATTCCCAGAAGTCCTGCAAGTCGTTAACCTTTGAGCAGAATCCTCTAATTATGCTCATTACCACTGTTAAGAAAAGATGACAGGGACTGAATTTGCATGCAGGCTCTGTCAGCAGGCCCCGATCACTGCGTGGTGCTCAGGAACATTCTCAGACACTCAGACCCCAATCCTGGGCTCCCAGCTTGCCTGGAAAGGCATCAAATCTCTCTTTTTGGCCTGGATTTTTACAGAACAGCTTCTGGAGCAGCAAAATGCACTGTTTCAGCCCAATCATTTAAGCTCCACTCATCTTTCCTCGTTTAACAATCTGAATGTGGCTCAGAATCCTTGAACCTTCACATTCACCAAAGTTCTCCATTACTCCCATATAATGAATTATCCCCACATGCCAAATTCCCAGTCATTATTCCCATCTGAGCAGCTGCAGATGCTGGTTTTTCTAAGTAGGATAAGAATTAAATTCCTTCCACATCACAATAAATTTCCTGGGGCATTTTGCTGCTAAAAGAAGTGGTGGCTGGTTTTCCTGAGAAGGAATATTTCAGCCAAGAGAAAGGGGAGGAAGTGGTCAGTTGAAGCAGTAAGATTTTTGGTGGTTTGTTCTTATTTTTTAGGGAAAAAATATGGATTGTACGTCCTAGCACAGAGGGATTTTTGCCTGGTTATTTTAGTTCACACACACACACAAAGAAAAAAGAGTTGTTACAAATTGAACTGGAATTCCACCTGTAGCACAAATTCTGAATTATCAGCAGTCTTCAACCACAGCATGGAACACTTGCTTGACAACAATTTATCAAAATACACAAAGACTTCCTCCAAATAACAAGACTAAAAATACACATTCAAGGGCCAAACAGAGTGCAAAGTGAGTTTACAGGTTAAAATGGAAAGTTTTTCCTCAGCCCAGTGCTGGCAGAGGTGGATGCTGTGCTGGTAAACCTCTCACAGGGTGCAGAACCTCGAGTGAGCAAAAGATTTAACACAGACACACACACACAAAAATGCAGAATATAACTTTCCTTTGGGAGAGGGCAAAGGCAGGGAAGGAATAAAGGAGGAAGGAATAAATACTTGAACTGCACTTTACTGAGTGCTGCTAAAAACCTCCATTTCTTCCACTGCAGCCTCAAAATCTTGAGATCTCCACAAGTTTCCCAAAGCTGCAGGGCAGGTTTAACCCAGCCCATGAGGTGGCCTAAGAGACAATATCAAATCACCCAGAGAAATGCACATTTTATTTGTTTTATTGACACTTTCAGCCCCACAAGCTGGTATAGGCAGTTTAAAAGTAATTTTTTCTAGAAGGCTGGGTAGGTTTTTATTAATTTCTGTTGTTGTTTTCATCTGGGGTTTTTGCCAGCAGAGGTTGCTCTTTCATTTTAGTTCAGAAAACACACACCAGTGCCATCAACACAACAATGCAGGGAATCACATCCTGTGGAAATTGCTCCTTCTGATGAAATCAGGAATACCTGAAATTAAGAAAACAAACACGTAGTTTACTCCAAATCCTACCGCACTCATTTATCCTCCAATGCTTCCCAGCAAAAGTTTAATAATTTCTGTTCATTTCATTCAGGTCAAAGAATTTAAAAGTTGCAACTTCATTCAGCAAATGTATTCATTTCAGCAATATTTATCAGCTTTCTACAATATTTATTGCTGAGAAATTTATGCACCTCAGGAGAAAGAGAGATTTATTTTCTCAGCTCGGCAGCACAGAGGAAATTCTTATCCATCTTTGCAAATGAAAGTCTGGAAAACTTGGCTGAGAAAAGATGTCCAGCTCTCCAAATCTCACCTACTGCTTGCCCTTCATTTTAGGTTTGAGGATCTGAAGCCTTGATCAGAGATTTTTAAGGAATATCACTTCTCTTGCAACCCCTCCCATTCTTTCAGAAACAACTGAAAAATCACTGAACAGCCCAGGAGGTTACACTGACCCCAGGACTGCACAAGGAGCATTACCCAGGAATTTGGCAAGGTAATAAATACAGCAAAGGCAAGGCACAGAAAGGAAATGAAGAAATAAAGGCAGAGTTTTAAACCATGACTCCATTTTTCATTAGAGCCAAATACACCCGACAGTCACATTTATACAGTTTAGCATTGCCCTCCTGCAGATTAACTCTTCAGGGCTCTTACAGCCCAGTGGTTTGGCTGAACCAAAGTCCACTGATTCAAAAAAAAAAAAGAAAATAATTTCTTCCCTTCATTTTTTGATGAGCACTAAAATTTGGCAAACGTGTCCAAATCTGCCATTTGGGTTTCAAAAATCCACAATGTGCTCAGACACATCAACATCCAAGCTAAGCTGGAGTCCCTGTGACCACACTTTAAAGAGAATTTCCATTTAGTTCTTCCTTTCAGAACCTCCAGCCAGGCTGGCAGAGCTGGGGGTGCTCACCTGGAGGAGAGAAGGCTCTGAGGAAACCTCAGAGCCCCTTGCAGAGCCTAAAGGGGTCCAGGAGAGCTGGAGAGGGACTGGGGACAAGGCATGGAGGGACAGGACAAGGGGAAATGGCCCCAGGCTGAAGGAGGGGAGATTTAGGTTGAATATTGGACAGGAATTGTTCCCTGGGAGGGTGGGCAGCCCTGGCACAGGTGCCCAGAGCAGCTGGGGCTGCCCCTGGATCCCTGGCAGTGTCCCAGGCCAGGCTGGACACTGGGGATTGCAGCACTGTCCCTTCCCTGGGTCAGTGGGAGGTGTCCCTGCCATGGCAGGGGTGGCACTGGGTGAGTTTTAAGCTCCCTTCCAACCCAGACCAGTCTGTGATGCTGTGATCCATTTACAAACCCCTCAAAGATCTGTGAACCTGAGTTTATTTGCCTTTTTCCCCTGCTGACAGACACAGCAAAGCACAAGGGAAATGAAGCACAAGAAGCTGACAAGAAATGCAGGGACACTCGTTAGCACGAGACCTTTCAGCCATTTTCTCGTTTTCTTTCTAGGATCCATCTGGCTTCTCTGTCCCCATTAAAACCCTTACAGTGTGTGCACTGATCCTCCAGATCAGTGGGGGAAAGCAGCAGCAAATCATCCCATCCTCCAGCCCAGGAAAAGACCCCAGAGGAGCTGCCCCTGCTGCACACACACATCTGGTTCTGCCCCTGCTCCTCGCCACCCCACCAACCCCACTCCTGCTTCCCCCAAAACCTTTCCAGTGCCTGCTCACTGCGGGCATGAATTGCTGGAAAGAAGAAATCTGGTTTTTCTGCGTTTTGTAACAAAGAGCTCTTATTGAAATTGCAGTGGGTACTGGCTTGGCCTGCAGCAATCAGTGAGGAGAGTAAAGAATATTCCTTTAGGGGAGCCCCCCCACCCTGTGCAGACATGGACAGCAACTCATGGACACACAACAGCACTGAATTGCCTCAGATTGCTTTCCTGCTCCTAAAACCTATTACACAGGAAAAAAAAAAAAAAAATAACAAACCAAAATATGCTTCAGAAAACTGTCAGTGCTTGTAAAATAAAAACTTATAAAAGCCACATGTCGAGGCCGTTCCTCAGGATCCAAAGATGACATGATACAGTTGTAATTATCATTCTGAGCACACAGGGAAGGCAGAATGTGCTTGAAAAACTCGAACAAAAAGGTGTTAAAATTGGGAGAGGGGCGTGTGAAAAGCAGGGAAGAGTTGCCCAGGACTTAGACCGGAAACCCTAAGATACATTTTTATTTTAAAGGCATCAAATGAGTAGCACAAAATTAACTCTTAGTGAGCAGCTGCAGGTTATCAATGCCACCACACATGGTGAGACAGGCCTGAAGATAATCAGGGGACTGAATATGTTAAAATAAGAGTCAGATCCACCTCAGGGACCTTTCCAAAAAGGATAAGAGGCAACAAGAACGAGGTGTAGCCAAGGCAATTGGAACTGCTCATAAGGAATAATATTCTTCCTACTGGTACTGTGCAACACTGCCAGCCATGGTGGAATTGTGTCATTCAAGATCCCCAAATTTCACTGGTTAAGAATCCAATCCAGCTTCAAGATCAGATCCAAATTTTGCATCTGGAGTAAGGGACTGGACCAGAAAATGGCCCCTTCACCCTTCATTATCATATAAATGTGCAATATTTACCCTTCCCATTGCCTCTGGGAACTCAAGGCTGGCAGTTCCCATCCTCAGCAGAGCTGGGGGTGCCAAACTGAAAAATCCTGGGCAGTTCAGAGAGAAATCCAAACCAGAGGGCTTATTGCAGCCTGTCAGAAGGAAAAGGAAATGGCTTCTTTGTCAGAGTGATTTAATATCGTATTACCCTTAATGAATCGTATTTTGGATGATTAATGCACTGCCTGATCTTTGTGTAAAAGCAAGAGGGCAGTCAGAAGCTGTCAGGAAGAAACCAGGAAATTTGGCAGGCAGTGTTCAGGCTTCTGGAACATGAGAAGGAAGCTGAAAGATTATGGAATAAACATTCAGCCAAATGTTTATGGCAAAATTATTAGAAGTAACACAGGAAGTTAGGTGGCAGGATAATTATCAACCCACGTTTCAAACAACACTTCAGGGTTTGAAATATGGGGTTTGGGATTGGAAAATGGGATTTAAAAGTGTAACATTTGTTTAATATTAAAGGAAAATTCAATTATTTTCTAAAGTAGGTAGAAGAATCATATCTTCTGCTTGTCATTCTGTCATGAGAGGGATATTACAGAGCTGAGCAGAGCATTTTCAGTTTAAAAAAAAACAAAAGAAACCAAAAGAGAAGGAAAAAAGGCCTCCCCCCCCAAAAATAAAACCAACAAAACCCCCCAGTTCCCTGTATCATTGCCATTGTTACAATTATCTACAAAATGCATACAGAAAATATCCTTTTTTTCTCCAACAAACCAAATTCATGGGAAAAGTTGAAAGTTAAATGAGAGGCCAGAGAAAGGCAATTCAAAGGGCCCAGATTTTCTGTAGGTGGCAGGAGCCTGTATTTGTATTAAATAGTCCTGGAAAGATTCAAGTCAGCTGGATGGTCCAGAGGAGGAAAATGGAAGAGTTTGTGCATCTCAGAAATAGACAGAGAGAACGGGAGGGTTGTTGAGTGAGGAAGCAGCAGCAGAACGTGTCTGGAGGGGGGCAGATCTTCTCACCAGCCAGGACAAAGAGCAGAGCTAACAACGGACTGAGCTGGTGCAAGGGGAGCTCTCCAGGTCTCAGGAAGCACCAAATTGAGAGATATTTCAGATTTCCTTAAAACTTTCACCTGCAAGATCTTGCATGCAAGGACTGGCAGGCTCTGGGATTATTTACCTGTCCTTTCCCAGAGTCTGGGAGGAGTTTACAGCAGGAATTTGTGTGTCAGTCCAGCAAGAGGTGAAGCAACTTAGAATTCCCAGCCCTGCTGTGTGCACACATCAAACCCTCCATCCCCCGTGTCCCTGGGCTGGATCCTCACCCTCTCCATCCACCACCTCTGCCCATCCACATTAGTTTACCATTAAAAAAATTGCACAGGCAGTAGCCAAAGCAGTTCTGAAGCCAGCAGAGCTTTCCAAACAATTTCTTATCAATTTCTGAATTGTCTTTCGAAGCCTGGAAAAGCTTTCCTCGCAGAACTGTTGGAATGAATGCTGAAATTATTATCTCACAATAATACTGTCATTTGAAATAATACACGGTATTTAAACCATCTGAAGAAGAATTTTTTCCAGCACTTCAAGAAATCCTTCAGAAGTGTGCTGATGCTTCCTCAGAACAAGAGATTCATTATCAGTAACCAGGAACACAGGAAAACACAGTCAAACAAGAAAAAGAGGGCAAGTAGCTACATTAAGCAGAGGTCATGATCTCAATTCTACTTATTTCCCCAGAATGTTTCCTAGGAAAAACCAGAAGGAAACTAGAATTCTCCACTTTTAGCAATTAGCTCTAGTCCTCAGTGATTTTCCACATCGTCTTCATCCACATTCTTCCATTATTATTTCTGCTGAGTATCACCATGAAAATATTGCTTTTAACTGTAAACACTCCCAGATGAACCCTCCATGCAAAAACCCACAGCAGCAGAACCTGCATTCCTTATTCCACGTACTGGAAGGGGTTTTGGAGGTGATGAATTTATTATTTCCAGTAGGGGACACCAGGAAAATGCCCATTCTGCAGCAGGTTAGGAGGCAAAGGTGGGGAAGCAAACACAGCAAGGTGAAAATGTATCCATGTATTTATGGTTTTTATTCCCCTTAACTTCCCAACAACAAGAAACAAAGATGTAATTCCTCATCCTCATCCTGAAGGATTTTTAAAGCCCCTTCTTTTCCCTCACACACTTCTTTTTAACACATATTTTCACCTCAGAGCCATGCTTTAAATACTTGTGTGCATACAGATGTATTTAAAGCGTGACTCTGCTTTGAAAAAGACAGGACATGGTGAAAAAGAGAATTCTTCTCCCTGCCTGCAGTGCTTCTGCCTGGATTTAGGAAGTTATGATTTCCTCTAACAACCAACTCTGAGGCTCTCACTTGTAAAGTATTAAATCAAACCCATCCTTTGCAACTTCCCCCCATAAATTCAGCATTCTGCTCTCAGTGACTGCAATCAGCACAAGCATCAAACTTTTAATTTTTTATCTACAAAAACCGTGCCTGGCTGATGTAGATCTGTCAGCAAGACACTTTCTGCTACACAGTTTCACTGGGAGCCTGTAAAAATTGATGAGAATATTGTCTACATTTTCAGCTGATAACTTAGACATATCCTGTTCAAGCTTCTTCATGGATCTTTCCAGGGGTTTTTTTGGAGATACCAACTTAGTGATCAGAGCTGGAGGTGACAAAAGCACTGAAAGATGAATATTCCCAGTCCCCCATCTCAGCAGCAAAGTGTTAAGCAAATAATGCATATTTTCTTGACTCGGCTGTTTTTCCTCATCTCCCCCCTCTAGAGATGTCCATGTCCCTTCCCTTTCCCTGGAATTCCTTTGTTGTTCCAGGACCATTGTCCTGAAGGCTTTCCCAAAAGTCACCCTTGCCAAGGCTCCTTCACGTCTGCATGCAGCACTTCTCCCCACAATTAAATCCTCCAATTAAATCCATTTAATTAAAGCTTTGTTAACCCCTCACTGGCAAAGGCTGCACAGAAATGCAATGTAATAAAGCACAAATAATCCATCTACCTTCCATCCAATCTTCCTGAGGGAACTCTGGTGGCTTAGAATCCCAAGTGGGTCTGGTTGGAACCCAAGGCAGCTGAAAATCAACCCCAGAGGAGCTCAGACCTCTTTTTCTGAGCTCATGCCCTGCCTGTGAGCCCGGTGAGGACACAGCTCCAAGGAGGATCCAAGTGTGGCCCTGACACACACCAAGAGCTGAACACTCCCTGAATGCCCAGGGATGAGCTTTTATTGATGTCCCAGCTCCTCACGGGCCTTTCCTGACACTCACTGATCTCAAAGACAGTGCTGGAGTTCAATTTCCTCCTTTTTCTGCTCACCCCTAGAAACTGTCCCCCTGGCAGGGACAGCAGGGTGCTCTCTCACAGGACTGGCAGCTCTTTGAAGAGGCAGTGAGAGGTGAAATTTCAGTGAATCCCTGCTAAATGACAGATCAACAGGGACAGAGGGGAGAGTGAGTGTTCATAATGTACTTCTACACCTTTTTTCCTTTTTTTTTCAGTGAAACATCACTGAGAAGATACTCCTCTGTGTAAAAAGTATCAGCCAGGTTTTCAATTAAGAGAATCCCTGCACATGCTTTTGTGGTTTTGTCCATTTTCCCTTTTTGTGAGCATGAGCAGGGAAGCCTTTAAAGTTCTTTCTTCAAAAGCTTTCCTCCGGGGTTGAATTTCTGTGCAAACTTAGAGAAAAGGGGCTAAAATCTGTGAATATCTGTCACCTCCAGGATGAAATCCCTGCTGCCTCTGGACACCACGCCAGACTTTTCCTTCACCTGCTCGCTGCTTCAACCCAGACACTTCCTATACTCAGTTCTTCATCACCAGCTCATTGCAGGAACAAATTTTGGGGAGGGGGAAAGAATTCAGGGCAGCCACAACTGTGTGCACATGGGCTGGCCCTTCAGTCATGCCAATCCACACCAAACAGACCTGACAAAACCAAGGGAAAGGCATTCTCACACGGGTTTCTAATTGCAACCCTTCCCCAAGAGCAAGACTTCAAGGTTCCAGCATTAAATGCCTTCCAGTTCTGCAGCTTTTGGAGATGTTCTTTGTTTGTCTCAAAGCAGCTGTGGCAAACCACATTTCTGGGTTTGTTGATATTGCTGACAGCCCATTATTTCCTTTCACTACCAACACTTTGGTTTGTTTGCTCTAAAAACCAAACAGACCTGGGCTGTTTCTTCTTCTAAATTCAAAATAAAGTCTTCAGCCACTCTTGATTTTGGATTTGTCTCCTCGTTGAAGCTGGTAGTTACAGAGAAAAAAAAAACAATAACGATAATAATGATAATAACAATGGTAATAATAATAATAATAATAATAATAATAATAATAATAATAATAATAATAGTACATTATTCTATTTTTATTTCTTGACGCTTCCTGTAGTTTTCTTTCTTTCCATTCCCTCTGTTTTCCCAGAATTCATCTTTCCTCTCATGTCTTCATCATCATTACAACATGGCAAATGGAGAAAGAAAGAAATAGGTGAGTGAAAAAAAATAAAAATCAGGAAGTTCCTTCTTTGCATCCAAAAGTAGCCAAAAATGACCAATTTTTAGGACACAAAGAGGACTTCAGGTAAACCATGGTCACTCTGGAGAAGTTGTGGATTTTTACAGATCCTGAGGTAACCCTGGGACAGGATTTGTGTTGCACTGGGCATGGTTCCCATTGAAAGTGGGAACAGCAGCAAAACTGCTTCCACACAGTCCTGAGCAGGATTATGACTTCATTTAAGTTTTAAAAAACTTTATTTAAGTTTTTTTTAACTTAAAACTTTATTTAAGTTTTTCCTGATTATTTCCATGATGTACATCCACTTGCACAGATATATTTTATATATTTATTGTGTAAAATCTTTCGAACAAGTAATTTTCTTCTGTAAATTTTACATCATCTCCATCTGGCTAGAGCATTTCCAAAGAATTCCTTCTCATGGAAGAAGGGAAAAATCCTCCTGTAAAACAAAGATGTTGCCTCAGTTCCAAGAAAGCAGCTAAAAGGGAATTATATACCTGATTTAACTCTATTGTAAGAGATTCACCTGAGGGATTTCTTGCCTATAATTAAAAATTCTCAGTATTTGCTGGTGATGAGGTCTTACAATTATAATCATAATTTTAGTTCCCTGTATTACCTAGGAAAGAGTGTGTTTTTACAGAAGAAATGAGAGCAGCACCCTGTGGGGCAGTTTGCTGACTGTAATGGTGCTTCATAAACACCTGATGGAATTAGTGACCATTCAAAGCCACTTCCAGTGCACTCCTAGATAAAACGAGAGCATTCTATAATTAGCTACCTAAATAAATGCAGAGAAATATATTTCCACCTTTCCTGTGAGCCACTAGAATTAAGAGATCACTTCTAGTCAAAGGGTCACGATGATTTCCCAGGGGACAAACCCAGGGTTGCTTTTTTTTTCTGCCCCTGCCCTGATTCACAGCCTGGAGTGCCCAGGAAGAAAATGGGACTGGAGGGCTCTCAGGAAGGAAACATCTGACATTAACGTGGGAGCCTAAAGCCCCGTGGCTGGAAAAGTGAGCTGATTTATCCCTAATTTATCCCTAATCTGCTAATTTACTGGGGGACAGCAAGGACAACGCTGATAAAAAGCAGTCTCAGTTCATAAATATTCTGGATTTAGAGCAAGAGCTGTGATGAAATGGTGGTGTAAGACCCATGAGGGGCTGAGGGGATGCCTTTTGGGCTACCTGAAATCAGAGGCCAGACAGAATGAAGGGAATAAAAGCAGTTCTATTTACTGAAGGGCCTGCAGGTACATTTAGGGCAGACAAAGCCCAGCAGGGCCTACATCCAAAATGGATGATGGGTCACGGGTCTGCACACTTTGAGCTGGAAAGGGGCTCAGCCTGGAGAAAAGGGGGATCAGGGGGGCCCTTGTGGCCCTGCCAGGAGGGGACAGCCGGGGGGGTCGGGCTGTGCTCCAGGGAACAGGGACAGGAGCAGAGGGAACGGCCTCAGGCTGGGCCAGGGCAGGCTCAGGGGGGACAGCAGCAGGAATTTCCCCATGGAAAGGGGGCTCAGGGAGCTGCCCAGGGGGGTTTGGAGTGCCCATCCTGGAGCTGTCCCAGGAGTTCCTGGAGGTGGCACCCAGAGCTCTGGGCTGGGGACAAGGTGGGGACTGGGCCTCGCTGGCCTTGGAGCTCTTTCCCAATTTTTATGATTTGATGTGGAGAAAAGTAGCTTTGGGGACGTATCATCCTTCATTACTGAGCACAGAGCAGTGGAATATAAATTTCCAATGTCACCACAGCCACCGCAGCCCTCGGCTCACCTGGGACAGCACAGAGTCCATATTGAGAGGCTTTGTTTGTGCAGAAACAAAAATGCCCTCAGCTTCCCTCTTGTACAGGGCTGCTAACTTTATATTAGCCCTTCAATTCAAACAGCCCTGTGCAACACAAAATATTTCCACTAAACTGCAGGCAGCAAACAGTGGGATCAGGCTTCACACGGAGGCAGAAGAGCTGAGGAATATCAGATTTTGCTCCCCATACCCCGTGGTGTATATTAAATGTAATAATGTCCAAGTGCATACCTGTGAGCAGTGGGCAAATAGTTTATTTAGTAGCTTTTTCCCCCCTGGGATCATTTTCTACTTTGTTTCAGTTTACTGAATAATAAGCTTGTTTCTAGGCCAAGCTTAGGTTTAAGTTAATTTGTTGCACTTCAGAGCACTCTGTTTTCAAAATGCTTTCAAAAATTCTGCTAAACTTTGCCTCAAAACAAATTTCTGTGAGGACAATAACATTAATGTTAGTTGTATGAACAGAGAAATAACAAAATAACTTCAGGTAAATACACAGACCGGGGCAAAGGAAGGGGAGGAAAGGAATTTTGAGTTCCAGCAATCCTTTTCTGAGCTCAGCTCAAGCTGCTCTAAAAAACTTTTCACCTTGAACTTCCCTTCCAGTTCCACCCCAGAGCTGCAAGAATAAGTGCACAGATGAGACCAACTTTTTTTTTTTTTAAGCAAAATAATAAACAGTAAATGCTGTAGAAGGTGAAAACAAATTGATAAAGTGTCTGAAAAGGCACTTAATCTTCCTCTGAAAGCCCTTCTGTCTCCCTGAATCCATCTTGCAATTATTAAGGACTCATAAATATTTAATTTTTTTCACTTTTTGTCACTCATAAATATTTAATTTTTTACATAGCTTTTATCCCCAGGGCAACATGGTTTTTAAGTAGACTTTTAAATCCAGGGCAGGGCAATGAATTCCACAAACACCACACCTTGTGCACAAAAGAGCAGCAAAACACTGCAACAGTTTCTGGTGCTATTTTTTTACATTTTTCAAGAGTGTAAGGCATTTCTCAGTGTGCCTTTTTTTCCCCTCACAAGTACATTCCTAGATGTTTACCACAAAATCTCCTGGGTGGCCTGATTGCTCTTCCTCATAGCACAGAAAAAGAAAATCACTCTGATTCAGGAGGAGAACAATTCCCAGATAAGGTCAAGACATATGGATGCTACCTTATATTATCCTATATTCTTATATTATCCTGAACTTAATTTATGTATTTTACTGGAAAGAGCTCTGAATCACCTAGAAAAGTGAATCTATGTGGCTGCAGCACAAGGATCTGTGAAAAAATTTCCATTTTCTACATTTTCTACATTTCTCCATTTCAAGAACTTTGTAAGAATGAGCAAGGATGTTAAATGAAACCTGTCACCAGATTTTTGGTGTCATCTTCGGTCAAATTCACCACAACTGAGCTCAGATCATTTGGATATGAACCACTTGGAAATATTTCAGCATTTATCACCTTTCAGCCCTGAAAAGCTTATGGGGAGCAGCCACGAGGAGAATTTCATTGATGGGAAGAGACTATTCCCAAAGACATCACTTGTGAAAGGAATATGCAAAATGCTGCCAAAACCAAGCCTTGAAGTGACTCAGATTCCTTCTAAGAGCTGCAAAAACAAAGAGGTCAACAATCTCTCCCTCCAAAAGTTCCAAAATAACCTTAATCCTGAGAGCAGCTGAAACTCACACTGTCCTTTGAAGTTTAATTCTGTTGGAAAGGGATTTGGGAATTTTTTTCAGCTTTGCCTTCAGTATTCCTGAATACATTTTCTGTAAAGGATATGCACGCTGAAAATAAAGGTATTTGCCAACTCCATGTCCTCCAAAGTGCTGATGGAGTTGATGCCAACCTGCACTGAGGTTCTCGAGATGCTTTTTGTGCCATCACCATCCCCAAGAAGTGTTAATGAAACATTTCAAACACCTTGGTTCATTTTCCTCTCCCCTTAAAGCATTTGTAAGACACAAATGTGTGATCAGAGAATCATTTAGGTTGGGGAAGACCTCTAAGAGCATCAATCACACCCAGAAGTGCCAAGGCCACCACTAAATCATGTCCCTGAGTGCCACTTGCAGCTGCCTTTTAAATGGCACAAACACATTTATTCCTCTGTTACAAACAGCCTAATGGAAAAGTAAAATATAAATATTTTGTTCTGGCTGCCAGGTTTCCTCCTGTTGCTTCTTCAGAGCCATGTAATAATTAGGGGGAAAAAAGAGTTTTCAAGGGGGGAAATAATCAGAGTTTAAGTGGTCCAAGGTTTAGACCCTGCACTTGTGAAACTACAGAGATCTGGCATAAGCCAGAGTGGTTCCTTTTAACCAATCCTGTTGCAGCTACAGCACCTTTCCCCACAAGTGATCATAGTCAGAGGTTGTATAAAACAGTTTTTCCTCATAAAAGTTGTTGGCTTGGTTAGGAAGGCATCTTGGCTTTAACCTTAATTCTTAGTGTGGACAGATTTCACTTTCTCACTCAAAATATCTGGAAGTTTTTGGAATCAAATCCAGTATAAGAGAAAATTAAAAGTTGTTTTGGTAAGTTCAGTTAAATTTGAGTACTTTTGCACATCTTAGCTTGAATCAAGTCAAATTTTACAAATAGTAAAATACCCATCAATTTGCAAACAAATCCAATATTTTCTGTGTTACAAGGATCTCCTGCTCTTTCCTCTGTCAGATATGAGAATTGGAAGCACATAGAATCATTTATTAGAAAGGCAGCCTGATTTTAGCTGATCACATCTTAAAGACTTGGTTTATGGTAAATAAATACCTAATGAGGAAAAAAAAAATCCCAGCACTAAGAACCTGTCACAACAACACTCATCCACCGAGCAAAGAAAACTGCCCTCAGACTCACAATAATATTTTTAAAATAATATTCTCTCAGCTTTTCAAATCAATTACAACCAGCTAAGGTTACAATTCTTGTGAGGCAATTTCAGTACATTTCCTACTTTGAAATTGATTCACCTCTCAGACAACAAATGCAGATGTGGATAGCAATTAGTGACTTTGGAGGTAATTAAGATACCTGATATGTGCCACATTCCCACAGCAGTTTCTTTCTGCAACATCTGCTAACTTGAGAGAAAACGTGTTTTGCAAGATACTGACTGGTTTGGGTAGGAAGGGACCTTAAACCTCATCTCATTCCACCCCTGCCACAGCAGGGACACCTCCCACTGTCCCAGGCTGCTCCAGCCCCAGTGTCCAGCCTGGCCTTGGGCACTGCCAGGGATCCAGGGGCAGCCCCAGCTGTGCCAGGGCCTGCCCACCCTCCCAGGGAACAATTCCTGCCCAAAATCCCATCTAAACCTACTCCCTGCCAGTCTGAAGCCATTCCCCCTTCTCCTGTCCCTTGTAACTCATCTCTCTCCACCTTTCCTGCAGCTCCTTCAGGCCCTGCAAGGCCACCCTGAGGTCACCCCAAAGCTTCTCCTGTGCAGGTGAACAATCCCAGCTCTGCCAGCCTTTCCTCCCAGCAGAGCTGCTCCATCCTCTGATCCCCCTGGAGCCTCCTCTGGTGCCTCCAGCAGCTCCAGGTCCCCCCTGTGCTGGCCCAGGGCAGCTCTGCAGGTGGGGTCTCAGCTGAGCAGAGTAAGGGGGTGTTGTACAGGTTGCTACAGGGTTCAGAGGAGTAAAAAGCACACAAAAATTACCCAGTGTCACAGGAGGGGAAAAAAATTAATAATATCAAATCCAGACAAGAAATAGAGGATAGTTACAGGCAGGTGGGATGCAAATAATCCAGCTGGCACGTGTGCAGCTATAAAGGACATCCTGGCTTTTGCTAAAGTGGGAGGAAATTATTGGCCAGGACTTAAATTTTCACAGCTTCTCTCTGAGATGTGAACCAGACAAGGTTGTACCTATTGCCTGCAATAGGCATGGCATTCTGGCTCATCAGGCATTCACTTCTGATTTCATGAGCCACAAACAGCCAGTCTGGAATGCAGCTCCAATGTCCCCCACAAAGCATCCTGTGGCTTAAGGAGTAGCCAAGGAAAGTGGTTCAGTGAAAAGGAAGCTCAGGAGTGTTCTGATCCCCACAGCTGTGCCAGGATCAGCCCCCCAGCATCGACACAGCACCAGATTGTTCCTAAAACCACCACAGAAGTGAGAGCCAGCTCACACCTCTGCAAAAGCAACGTGAAACCCACTCTGCATTGCCACAGGTTTTATATTTTCATGTGGAAATGGGGCAGAAGGGAAAATGCAATTAGGAGTCATAACCAAGTGTGTGAAAAATGAGTGGGAGAAGTCGGTATGGGCAAATTATTAAATATTATATATATTACCTATCATCACTTACTTGCAATCATAAATTCATACATGTAAAATTTGCTTCTTATCCTATGTGCTGAGCTTAGGAAGAAACTTAAATATGAAAAACAGGATGCCCTGAGGGAAAAAATAATGGGAGAATGACTACATTTATTTATGTAATGGGAATAAAACCATGCACATAGCCTTCTGACATACATAAAGCCACACAAAGTAATAGACACACAGTTCCACACTAAATAAAACATTTATAAATATACCCATTCACTGGGAATGATGGATATAGCCAATGGAAACTACACATTTCCACTTCCCAGGGTGTTTCTCAGCATCACCAAAATGAGCATCACTAATTATTTTCCATCAGAGACCAGAAGAACTCCTCACTGCCATCAGCAGAACTTCTCCAGGTGCTGAGAGAAGAAACTGTGAGCACAGCTCAGGAGCTGCCTGCTGAGAATCACCTTAATTAAGGGAAAAAACTCTGAACTCTTCCCTACACTGCTCCTCCTCTAAGGAAATCTTTCTGTGACCACTGCAGGCTCAAAGGACAGTGGCTCCTCAACACTGATTTTTTTTTTTTTTTTCCCCTTGCTGTACTGAGCTCCAGAATTCCCTGAAGCTGAACTCGGGATTTGTGTGGAATATTGCACAGGAAATGCAATCAGCCACTGTTCCTTCCTACTGAAAGCATCTCAGAGGAGTCTGAAACACACCACAAATCCGTGAGCTCTCCTGTCAGCTCCGTGTCATGATTAATTCTGAATATATCATCCAGAAGTAATTTGTATGTTTATATATATCTAACATATATTGTCCACATACACACACACACATCCAGGATATGTTGGACTTCCTGAGGCAAGGACTATCCTGAGGCAACTTCCAGGATGAAAAGTTTTTCAAAAACTTCTTAATGAAGAAAAGCAGGGAGGGGGAAGAAGCAACTTTTCATCCTGAAAAACTCAAAGGGATTTGTGAAAACAACTCAGTTTCTCTTTGCTGAATTCTGTCAAGGCCAAATTCAAGTTTCAGCTCCTCCAAGTCTCTTCAGGATCTAAAATAATTTCCTTTCCTCTTACCCCTGGCCCCCTGCCAATGAAAACCAATTGAATGTTCTCATTTCCACCACCTTCCTTCAATACAGAGGGACAGAAGATAATTTTGTTTTCATTATCTTGAACATGAAAATCTTTCTTCTTCCTTCACAAAACACAGTTACCCAACATTAATAACTTCCCTAAGTATCTAAAACTTAGGACTTTTGACCAGGAAAAGTGAAGTTTCTCAAGATTACACATTCCCCTGGATTCAGGACACGAAACACCTCGTGTTTTCTAGTATCAATAAGACACAGATTTAAATTAATATTTTAAAAGTGTAAGCACCAGACAGTGGCCTATGAGCACTTTCATGTGGTTTATGGTGGCTTAATGGCTAAAAAGAGCTCTGTGGTTCACTAAAGAAGCACTTGTGTATTTTTAAAAAGCACTAATGTGTCAGTGCCTGGTGTGGAACCAGCCTCACCTTTGAGCTCCAGCTAAAACCAGATCCATCTCCTGCAGACAGATGGAATTAGAAAAGAACAGAATCCTCTTCCTGGCCAGTTTCTGTTCATCCACAGACACAATCAGCCAGTATTGTTTAAAAGTCACGGGCAATTACCCACCTTAACAGCTCCAGTGTGGAGGCAAGAATATAAATAACATTTATGTTGGAAAGTACATCAATGTAAAGCAAACATTCGCTCGACAGCATCAGAAGTAAAGAAAGACAGTGGAAAACAGCAACCAAAGTGCAGGATTTCTGGAAATCTCCAGCAGAGCCAACTCTTAGGAGCTCAAAAGCAGTGATACTGGAACAGTCCTTAGCAGAAGCATTAATAAGAATAAGCTATTTATGAGGTGGTTGAACACTAGAAAGCACAAACCAACCAAAGAAATTCCAAAAAAATTCCCCCCACGAGGTGTTTCCATTCTTTACAAAAACTATCAAAAGAAAAGAATTGCATAGTCACAGATCTGAAATAAATCAAGGTTATTTTAGTTCTTACTTTCAGGAGCTTCCACAATGCTTCCATGTTTTGGAAAGTGACTTTTCTTGTCTCTTGTCACAGTCTGAAAAAAAATTAAACTCATCTGGAGAAAACTCTGCATATCAACATCCATGCATGCAGAAATGGAAGTATTTTCACTAGGAAATATTGACTTTGATTGCATTAGAAAATTGAATCTGATTTCTTTATTTATCATTAATCACCTTTTGGGTTTTGGATTGTGTTCTGTTCACAACAGAAGAGTTGGAGGGTCTGGAAGGAGGATTATTTGTTTTCACCAGAGATTCTGCCCTTTGTATCCCTATGTGGAAAAGCTCAGGCTGAATTGAAAGACATGAATGAATGATAAAAAATGAATGACAATGAAATTTTGTCCAGCCTTCCCAAACTGGCTTGTTCTGTGACTCAATCCCATAGCCATGACCACCAAAATTTGTAGGCTGACAGGGTTCCCTGGCTCGCAGCTACCCCCAAACCATGCAAGAGATTTAAACCACAGATGGAAACAGTGAGTTCAGGATGAAAGTATGATTTCCCACAGCACAAATTCTTCTTTTCATATTTAAACTGGATAACTAAAATAGCATTTTTAAAAGGCATTTTTAATGGCACTTTCTTAGCCTTATTCCCTTGGTTAAAATGTGAGAGGTTTATTAAATATATACACTGCCATAATATATTCATTTTATGGTGTTAAAAAATGTTCAAACTACTTCCAGGCTGCCCACTTCATTCCTTTCTCCACTTCCATTCCCAATGAATTCCCTGGAATGAATTCCCATCCTAAAGGATGACCACAAGCCTTTTTAGTGTTTTATCCCATAATCTCATTTATTCAGTGCCTGAACTTCACGTTAGGGGAGCAGTGCAATACCAGAGTGACCTTCACAGAGAGGAGGTGGAATTCCCATCTCTGGAAGCTTCCTAAAATTCAGCAAAGCCCGGGCTGGCCAGCTCCAGGAGGGGCACAAATCCCTGGGACAGAGTCTGGATGAGGTGACCTCTCCACGAGTTTCCCTTCGCACTGTGCAGAGCACAGAAAGCAAAGCAAAAGCCACAGGATTTCTGCCTGAAAACACCAGAATTGGGAGATCAGGGTGTAACGTCCCAGCTCAAACATCTACAATCCACTGGGAGGTGGGAGACAGGGAAGGAGCAGAGTTTTCTGCCTCCAGCAGGCTCTGGATGCCTGGGAATGTGCAGGTGAGTGATTACACAAAGCCTTTGTCCCTCAGCACTCTGCCTCCTTCCCTATTCTAGAACCAAGGAGCTTTCAAACAGCAAAACTCCTTTTTTTGTTTTTTTGCCTCCCCTGCTTATGGTTAATATATATTCAGTCCTTGTGACACAATCGAGCCCTTTGAAGGGCTGGAAAGCTCTTTCTTATCTCCACTGGTTTATCTTTACTACGCAGTTTCTCTGGCAGCAGTGTTTTATCCTGTTCCAGAATAAATCTCTCACTGGAAGCACAAAGAAACACTGAGTGTATTTACAAAACAGAATAAATCTCCCCATTTATCTGGATAAGGGCCCGTGACAATCTGCTAGACAAAAAACAGGCAATTTCAGTCCCAAAAGCCAAGCTCTCGAGTGTTATCTGAGGATGACTATTTTGAGATTTCTGGGGAAATTGTACCACATCATAGATCTCTAAGAGTGTAATTTCTGTTCATATTCTCAGGAACTTGGAGTTAACTTTCCCATGAATGTGTTTGATCTATGGCTGAAAAATTGACCACCCAAATGGACAGGTAGGGCATTCACCTACACTTAAACAGATTTCCCAGAGGTACCTGGCATGTTGACACTGTAATGGGAATTTTATATGTCCATCCCAGAGCTCCATTTCTTAGAACCCAGCACTGTCCAAGCAAAACACCCACCAGACTGTCCAAAAAAAAACAAAACCAAACAAAAAAAAAATCATTGGAGACTGATTAGCAAAGATACCTTAATATCCATTACACCTCTATTCATTGACTTATATTAAAGGCAGCACCAGAAAAATTGCCTGTATTAAATACTTCATGTTTATATGGCAATGCCACGGATCCATGGATAACAAAGCAACCCCCTAAGGACAAAAATAACACCCAATGGATGAAGAACCAGCACAGAGGTTGTCCAAAGTCAAAACCAAATGTGGAGGCAGAGTTCAAACATCAAACCAGAGTTCCTGGTCAGGGAGTACCAAACTCAACCTGCCTGAGTCATCCTCCTGCAGCCCTGACCTGAGGGAAAGGGGATATGGGTGAGCCCATTAGAAATTCACTCATAAATTCATTTATAAATTCATTTATAAAAGCATCTGTAAATGCACAAATGTGGCTGGGACCCACCTGCCTCCTTCTTCAGCTCCATGAATGCTTAGGATGTTCTCAAGATGACATTTTTCACCCCAGCTGTTGCTTTGCAGATGTTTCATTTGAGACTAAGAAACATGGGCTTCATTTTCCAGTCCCAGAATCTACAGGTGCACAGCTTCACATTTATCGTGCTCCGTCAGGAAGAGCCACAAAATATAAATATAAATATAAATATAAATATAAATATAA
>VZSE01014957.1:171364-245851 GCA_013398275.1 Promerops cafer
ATTTATTATTTATTATTTATTATTTATTATTTATTATTTATTATTAAGACAAATATGCAAATTAAATCAAAAATCGACTTTAATAATTGCTTGCAGTACTCTGAAGTTTAATATGCAGAATTAAAAACAAGAATAGTGAGCATGCAGACATTAATGAACATTTAAACAAAGTTAAAAAAACCCTGACAAACACTCCAACACTTGTACTATTATTAGCCTGTTGCTCAGTTTTCCCAAATAAAAAGTAATGTCTCAAAATAAAAAGCATGTCTCAAACCATAATCAATTTGCTTTGTTTGAAATTCCATCAGAGCTTGTTTGAAACAAGGATTTCTTCAGAATCCTCCAGCAGAAGTGTCTGCGTTGGAAGTTTTTTAACAGGAAGCTTGGAAAGCCTGCTAAATTTGTGTGAGTATTTTGTGAAATTCTCATTTATAAGCCTCTGTGAGCTCCTTCACATGTTATGACAACTTTTGTAACTTTGCCTGGCAATATAAATGACAATTTCAAAATAAATACAGAGCTCTGGACGTGAGGCAATAGAGGCACATCCCCCAAGCTCCTTCCTGTGACAATTGGAGCTCCTTCAGGTGTGGTGACCAGCAGGGTGTCCTGGGGACAAGGAGGCCCCTGGCATCCTGGGGACATCAGGAGGAGCATTCCCAGCAGGTCAGGGAGCGACCCTGCCCCTCTGCCCAGCCCCGGGGCACATCTGGAGTGACCCTGCCCCTCTGCCCAGCCCTGGGGGCACATCTGGAGCAACCCTGCCCCTCTGCCCAGCCCCAGGGCACATCTGGAGCGACCCTGCCCCTCTGCCCAGCCCCGGGGCACATCTGGAGTGACCCTGCCCCTCTGCCCAGCCCTGGGGGCACATCTGGAGCAACCCTGCCCCTCTGCCCAGCCCCAGGGCACATCTGGAGCGACCCTGCCCCTCTGCCCAGCCCCGGGGCACATCTGGAGTGACCCTGCCCCTCTGCCCAGCCCTGGGGGCACATCTGGAGCAACCCTGCCCCTCTGCCCAGCCCCAGGGCACATCTGGAGCGACCCTGCCCCTCTGCCCAGCCCCGGGGCACATCTGGAGTGACCCTGCCCCTCTGCCCAGCCCTGGGGGCACATCTGGAGCAACCCTGCCCCTCTGCCCAGCCCCAGGGCACATCTGGAGCGACCCTGCCCCTCTGCCCAGCCCCGGGGCACATCTGGAGTGACCCTGCCCCTCTGCCCAGCCCTGGGGGCACATCTGGAGCAACCCTGCCCCTCTGCCCAGCCCCAGGGCACATCTGGAGCGACCCTGCCCCTCTGCCCAGCCCCGGGGCACATCTGGAGTGACCCTGCCCCTCTGCCCAGCCCTGGGGGCACATCTGGAGCAATCCTGCCCCTCTGCCCAGCCCTGAACAGAGACCAGAGAGGCTGTGGGCTCCCCTCCCTGGGGATACTCCAGAGCTGTGTGGACACAACCCGGTCCATGTGCTCTGGGATGTGCTGGAGCAGGGAGGTGGCACCAGCTGAGCCCCTGTGGTCACTTCCAGCCTGACCCATCCTGGAGTTCTGTGATTTACTTTGGTCCTTTCTGTATAAATGCAAATTCCAGTTCTACCTTCAGCAGCACAGAGCCCCTGGCATTCTAAAGGAGGTTGAATCCAGTTTGGAGAAACTGGATGTTTGCTGGGAGACAGGAACATCTCACAGCAACACTTCAGCATGGCCTCCATCTCTGGTTGTGCCTGCAGAAAGCATTGTCTGGATGGAAGAGGTCCAAAGGAGAATAAACACTTGGAGCAGTTGCAAGTCGGTGCTACATGAAAAGTTAAAAACATCCCTGATTTACAGTGTTCTACCTAAAACCTGCCTGCACTTAGCAGAAAGGTCAAAGAGCAAAGGAGACTGAGCAGGAAGCTGCTGCAGAAGTGGAGCTAACCATCATTGGCTGGGCAGTGGGACTGGGAGCACACAAGTTGTTCTTCAAGCCTGGTGCAACAGGCACGAGCAAGAGAAGACACTCATCTCCTGCAGAACCATTTTCCAGGGTAAAATATTCCAGCACAGAACCCCAGGATGGGTCAGGCTGGAACTGACCACAGCTGGTGCCACCTCCCTGCAGCAGCAGGGCCATCCCAGGGCACATGGGCGGGACTGTATCCACACAGCTCTGCAACATCCCCACGGAGGGACACTCCACACCCTCTGGACAGTCTGCTCAGTGCTTGGTCACTGCCCAGGGAAAAAGTTCTGCCCCCTGTCCAGGTGGAACTTCCTGGGCATCACTTCCTGCCTGTTGCCTCTTCAGTTTCTCAGCACCACTGAGCAGAGCCTGGTCCCTGCTCTGGCATGCAGAGACAGGACCCAAGCTAACATCCATTTAGAAATTGGGTTTATCATAGTTGCAACGGGACAGGGAACAATTCGAGAGCAGAAAGATTGCCTCAGTAACATCAAAAAAGGAGTTAATGGATGTAACACTTTGCTGAGAGTTGGCCTTTTTGGCAATGGATATTATCCTGTTAGACTGAGGGCAGGAACATGGGGATTTCCTCTATTTTCCTGTTTGCTTATGGTGGAGAGGAATTGAGCAAAGTTAACAATTCCTCTTCACCAGTTTCACAAACAATGAAGTTACCAAGTGCCCAACAATGCTGTTTGCAAAAAATATCATTGCACAAATTCTTCGTGACTTACATAACAAAATTACCCCTTTGAATCCACAGAGAGGTCTGTGCAACACATTTCTCAACGTTTTGAAAAATGAGGGGAAAATAAGCATGATCTTAAAGAAAGGAATGAATATTGCTAAGTTAGTTGCAAGAAAATCCCCCAAACCCTGTGTGCATGTTTAACACAGAGCAGATGTACTGGACCTATGTGAATCACAAAAACATCAGTTTAGGTAAATATGCAATAATGTATTGCACGTTTGGGATTTTTCCAGGTCTTAAAGTAGTTGTGTAAGACAGCTCCACTAAAAGAAACTCCAGGCACTGCTACTTCAGCCCCATGCTGGTCAGCAGAGAAGAGTGACAGCGCTGTGACTGATGAGGGCTGGGATGATCCCAAACCAGGATGTGGTGTCTGATCCTCCGCAGACTCTCGGGTTACCTCAGGCGAACCCCCACGTCAGCTCCCCGCTGCAGCCAGCTCGGATTTCCACAGGTTTGCAGCCACACCCGGGGCTCTCCGGCGGGCGGGGAGAGCAGAGCGGCGGGGAGCGGAGCGCCAGAGCCGGGCTCTTCCCCGGAGAGAGGGGAGCATCCCTCTGCAGCGTCCCGGAGCCCAGCGGCGGGACGGGGCCGGGCATCCCATCGCATCCACCGCCTCCCACGCATCCCATCGCTTCCCATCGCTTCCCACCGCTTCCCATCGCTTCCCATCGCTTCCCAACGCTTCCCACCGCTTCCCATCGCTTCCCANCCATCCCATCCCATCCCATCCCACCGCATCCTCCGCCTCCCCGCGCTCCCCCGGCCCGGCCCGGCAGGAGGAGCGGCTCCGCCCGGCCCCGCTGCCCGAGCTGCCGCAGCCGCTGCCCGCTCTCCTCCTCGGTTTGGTGAGTGAACGGCGGCGGGGAAAGGGAGGAGGGAGCTGGGGCGAGGGAAGCGGGAGGGATTTGAGGAACTGGAGGCTGGGGGAGCGCGGGCGGCTCCTCGGAGCTCGCTCGTCGCGGCTGAGGCTGCGGCGGTAGCTGAGCGCGGCGAGAGGAAAGCAAACGGGAGCGGCACAACTCACCAACAAACACACTTCGCTTTTGGCAGCTCTCCCTCAGCACAAACTGAGAGCCCTCGGCAGATCTGGGCTGCTCCTTACCCGGCGCATCCCAGCACAGAGCAGCCGAGGGGAGCGTGGAGCAAAGGCTCTCCCGTAGGGGCAAAGCAAGCTGAAAAAAATTCCCAAAAGTGCATCAAGACCCTGTGGGAAGCTCATCCAGCTTTCCTCCCCGGAGGACTTGTCCAAGCTGCAGATCCAGCAGTTCCAAAGGTTCCCAGGTTTTCCCCCTGCCCCCGGGGCAGAGAGGAGTCGCTGCGGGTCAGGCCAGCAAGGGCCAGAGCACGGAGGGGATGTTCAGATGGAAATGGAAAGGAAGGGAAGGGAGACGGATAAAGTCCAGATTCTCCAGTGTCCTTAATGGCCACACTTGAATTAAGATGCTTCGGGGGAGTTCCTATCTGCCCAGAAAATATTGCTGCTCTTGTTTCAAGCATCTTTCTGGTGAGGGAAGGGAAGGGTACATGGCTGGGAAAAACAGGCAGGGAGGGGTTGGTTCCTTGTTTTAAGGGAGAACAGTGGCTTGGCTGAAGAAAGAGGAAGAGAAGGAACTTAAACCCTCACCCCCTTCTGAAAACAACTGTGCTCTTGGGAGGAAAAATCATAAATGCATTATTTTCATACAGATCTTTTCTCAAAGACAAGTCCAGCACATCCTGAGGGGGCTGACCCTACAGCAGGGACGTAACCTGCCCTAAACCTTATCCCATTCTTGATGTAGCCTTCCCAGGCTTTCCTTTACAGACAGGAATGATGGAGGGGAACTGGAATTCTTGGATAAGAAGTTTTTAAAGTTTTTACTTGCAAGGCACCAGGCTCTCGCACTGTAAGAGACCCTGTGCCTCTTTGCCATCTGCTTAATCCAACAAAAAACATTAAAGCTGCCTAGATAAAAAAAAGGCAGGGCTTGTTTAAGTCAGACGTGCATTTCTATAAAGGAAAAGCTTTGTATTTTCAATGAATTATTGCTAAAATATGAAGGAACTCATCAAATTACTACAGTAAGTTCAGCAGGTGTTTGAAGAGACTGAAAATACGGGTTCCAAATTAAAGATGAAGAAAAATAAGTGACCCAAAACAAATCTTTCAGTAAAGGGGTTTACTTTTATTCCCAGTACAAGGAGACAGTGACTCCTCACACCCACTAGGATTTTTAAATCTGTGCTTTTTTGTGATGGTTTTCATAAAGCTCCAAAGCACCAAAAGTTCACTTGAGCTGAATTCAAGTAAATCCCCAAAGAGTTTTCATAGTGATCAACCTCACCACTGAAAGAACTCGCAGCTCTTATCCACATACATTGGTTTTTATTTTGTGAGTAGTGATTTCCCAAGCCACTTGGAAAGAACCAGATCTTAATGTTTGAAACACAGGGTGAGCTACATTTTTTAAAGTTAATTGTATTTCTGATGCAGAGGGATCAAACCCACCAAGTTTTACAGTTGTCAGGGGTTGGAGTCAGTTGTAGCACAAAGTGGAGTCCAAAAAAATCAAGGTTTTTTTGCTGTCCTTGTAGGGAAGATGTCCTGTTAGGCTGAGTTGGGATAACAGGTTCCAAACCCAGAACAGAAAGGCACCACTGCAGCTGCTCAGCTTTAAAGGAACCATATTTCTGGGAAATTCCCCTTTGTTTATAAGGGATTTTACAGCTCACAGGTTTATTTCCTCCATCACAGCACAAAGGATGTTTCTTCTATTACAGGAGTGATTTCACAGGTCTGGCACCTACAGCAAATTCTCTTTTTACACACAAGTAATGGAGTAAAGAATATAAGAAAGCACAGCAGTACTTAAAGAAAATTACATTTAAATACTGTTTTGTTCAGAGATCACATTGATGACCAATTAGTTGATATTGATAATGTTTAGACTAGCAGGGAAAATTAATACCATATCTGGAAGCTTTGGGATTCTAGTCAAGATGAGTTTTTCCTCCAATCCCTTGGCAAAATTAATTCATATTTGGGAAATGGTATCACAAGAACAAGACTGGATTTTGTCATGGAATAACTGACATTTAGAACAACTTAAATTAGGAAATTGAGCCACTGGAAGAGGAGTTTCATGGAAGTCTGAGCTTACATTTGGAAAGCCAAAACATTCTTTGGAATGTGTCAATCTTCTGTTAGCTCTTTTCAATAATCATGGAATATTGGCCAAGTGTTAAAGAGAGTTGTTAAAAAAATGCCAGCCAGAGTCAAAAAAAGTCTGTATCTATGTCTTGATAATTTCAGGTTAAGGCTGCAACTTAAAAATAATAAATTTACTTAGGGGAAAAAAGAAAGTAAATACAGTGGTGTATAGAAAATGGTTTAATTAAGTAGCTGGTTATGCTGCTTGAAGGATACTGAAGCTACACTTCCAAACTGTCCTAGCTGGACTGAGACATTGTCATTGGAGTGGGAACAACAGGCAGATTTACCAAGATTTTTAATTTACTTTTTATCAAAAATATGCCTTGAATATTGGCAGGCATTGAATTGTTCCCTCACAGAGAAATAAATGAGTTTTTGAGAGGGAAATTAATCAAACTTCTAGTGTGTTAACACTTTCAACAACTCAAGAACAATTTAGGGGGAAAATCACTACAAATAAATAAGTTTCTTAAGTACAACAGAGTGAGTAAAGGCCATCTGAATTAAAACCTCACTTTCTGCCTTGAATTTAGTCTGATGAACAAGAATTTTGCTCTTTGGAGCTGTAATTTCTTAAAAATCTATCAGCAAGAGATGTGCCAGTTTCTAGAAACTTTCTCCCACTCAGTCAGGGCTTAACAGATTGCATCTGCACTAATGAGGCACTGAGGCATCCTCTCAGCATCTCCCAGTAGACTCTTGCTCCTTGGAAATTTAATACAATAACAAATCAGGATTTCTGAGCCTCCCTGTAGAAAAATCTCTTCACAGACAGCAAAAATTAAAGAGGCATTTCACGGTGAGCTCAGGGTGTAGAATTTCCACAAAGCAATCCAAGGTTTTGGGCTGGTTTTTTAAAAAATCTGTTCTTAGTGAACTTTGTTTCAGTGTAATTGAACTCTGCAAACATTAAACCCCATTTATTCACTATTATTACTTTCCTCTACTGGCAACTGAGTTAGAGATAAGGGATTACATCAGTAGCTCCTGAAGAAAGGGCACATTAACCTTCTTTGCAGCAGGAGTACCCCTGATCAACTCTGCAAGTTGCTTCCTAAATCCTGTCCTATCCAACGCCAGCAGTGCTAAGGAGAAACTCTGGGAAGCAGTGAGCACCATTTACTGTATCCTGCTGTTTTATTCACAGAATCCCAGAATTGTCAAGGCTGAAAGGATATCTGGAGATCATCCAGTCCAAGCCAAGTGCAGTTCATATATTCTATATGCAACCAAGGAGAGCTGTCTAAACAGGCAGCTTTCTTTGCTGCTGTTTTTTCCAGTTGAAGACTCAATTAAAGTTGCCTTTTCCCCCTTTATTTACCATACATTTAAATGGAAATACATGGGGGTGAAGATCAGTTGTGCCAGGCTCTTACATCAGCTCCTTGCCTTGGCCATGCTCCCTACACTTAAACACACTTGAAGAGGTGGAGAAGACACAGACTGGGATGTAGCCACTTTCCAGACATGCTGGTTTAACTTCCATGGAGTCATTTCTGTCCTCAACACCCATGGAGTCATTTCTGTCCTCAACTTCCATGGAGTAATTTCTGTCCTCAACACCCATGGAGTCATTTCTGTCCTCAATATCCATGGAGTCTTTTCTGTCCTCAACACCCATGGAGTAATTTCTGTCCTCAACTTCCATGGAGTAATTTCCTTCCTCAACACCCATGGAGTCATTTCTGTCCTCAACACCCACGGAGTAGTTTCTGTCCTCAACACCCATGTAGTAGTTTCTGTCCTCAACACCCATGGAGTAATTTTTGTCCTCATTCTCAGGAGATGCTCGAGGGCTGTGTGACCTGTGAGCAGCTGCCCCAGAGGAATTGTCCTGGCAGAGCCTGAAGGAATCCAGGATCACAGCACTCCCCAGGGTGCTCCTGTCTCCTCTGCCTATGGATGCTGCTGGCAGCAAGGACACAGCTCCTCTCTCAACACCCACCTGTGAGTAAAACCCAGGCAAGAAGGAATTTGACCTCTCATAAAGAAGCACAAATCATTTGAGCTTAAACCCTGATTACTGGAATAAAAAGGATTAAGTTAAATGAAGTATTGCATCACTGAATTTCAATAGGAAACGTTGATTATTGAACAATCTGTTGCATTGTGTTGCTCTGGCCATGTTTAGAGTTACGAGGGTGAGAAATCCCATGCATACCTCAGTGTTAGTTGTGTAAATACTTTGAGCAAATATATTTACAGTCTCAATTTCCTTCCTTATTGCTTTAAGAAATTTACCAGAACATAAACTCAGACAAGCTATGAAATGGCACAAAATGTATGTCACCTTCACAGACATTTTTCATCAATGGACTGGAGGCAGAATTTCGTCAATTGATCGTTTGCTCCAAGATGTAAAATATTACTAATCAATTCTGCCTTGTGGATCAATACATGAAGTTAGCAGTTGGGAAGCAGAAGATGCTTATTAATCCTGAAAAATCCCAGTATTTTGCATTTGATCTGAAATAGGCCTGGCATCTTTAAATGTTTGAAATCTGTGTGAGCCTAAATTGTGTAGGAAGAGATTACTCATTATCTATAATTTGAATGACTGCCTACTGACTGCCAACTGCTGGATTCTCAAACTGTTAGATGGGGGTTGTAAATAAGCACTGGCTTGTTTAAATTATTTTGTACAAAATATGTTAATATTGCTTTTTACTACCACATTTTAAATTGGTTTGCCAATATGGAGTTTATGTTATGGTTCATGATCAGCTGTTTAATGAGATATAATGAATTTAAACTGTGAGGAATTAAATTTCTTCTTCAGATTGTGGGGTCAGAAATAGATGAAGCTCTATGAAAACTGTTTGGGATTGGTTAGTCGGGTTTCATAAAACACAAATTACTTGTATGTAAAATGTTGTAAAAATTTGTTATTTAGGAAAGCCCTAAAAGGAACAGTGCTAAGCTGAGGCACAAAATAACTTTATTATCTTATTATTACAGTGCCTATGTTTTTTTTTTCCTCCAGTTCTGGAAATAAAAGTCCCCAAGCAACCCAACACGTTTTCATCCAGGAGTACAAACCATGACTGAACATCCAAGGCCTGGGCGTCCACTCCGATTCTCACTCTGTGTGCCCGCGAAAAAATGTCCAACAACACCACAGAGAACTCCAGCAACGCTCCCTCAGCTCTCCTAGGCCTGTTCCTGGGAAGCATTTCCCTGATCACCATTGTCATGAACATTTTAGTGCTGTGTGCTGTGAAAACGGAGAAGAAGCTGCAGACTGTGGGTAACTTATACATCGTGAGCCTCTCCATCGCAGATCTGATCGTGGGGGCGGCCGTGATGCCCCTGAACATCGTGGACCTGCTGAGCCCCGAGTGGCCCCTGGGGCTGGCAGCCTGTTTGTTCTGGCTCTCCATGGACTACGTGGCCAGCACGGCCTCCATTTTCAACCTCTTCATCCTGTGCATGGACCGGTACCGCTCGGTGCAGCAGCCGCTCAAGTACCTCAAGTACCGCACCAAAATGAGAGCCTCGCTCCTGATCCTGGGGGTCTGGCTGCTCTCCTTCACCTGGGTCATCCCCATCCTGGGCTGGCACGTTTTTGCCAACAACGGGCAAAGGAAGGTGAGGGAAGACAAGTGTGAGACCGAGTTCTTCGAGGTCACCTGGTTTAAAGTGCTGGCGGCCATTTTCAACTTCTACCTGCCCTCCCTGCTGATGTTGTGGTTCTACTGCAAAATCTTCAGAGCTGTTCAAAAACACTGCCAGCACCGAGAGCTCACCAATGGATCTTATTGGTCTTCCATGGAAAAAAGCACCGTGCATCACACTAAGATGAAGGATGGGAAAAATATTTGCCTCCAGGAGCAAATCTTAGGTGGGAACACCCCTGGTACAGACAAGCAAAGCTCCTCAGAGCCCCAAAAAGTGGAGGCAGAGCTTCATTTCAGCCATCCTGACAAGGTTTCAAAGGCACTGAGCAATGGGAAGGTCCTGAAGTGGAGCTGTTTCTCTCTCACCACAGCCAAGCCTGAGCCTGGCCTGGATAAAGCAGGAGAGAAGGGGGCGTGTGCCACGGAAAAACCTGGGAATAAGGAGCAGTCTGACTGCCAGGACAGCGACTCCAGCGTGGCATCAGACAACCACACCTTCACCGAGGCGGCCCCCCGGGCAGAGCAGCCCAGCGGCAGCCCTGAAGGAGCCTGCTGTCCCCGGGGAAGGACGGAGCGCAGGGATTCCCGGGGACTGACGTTCCTGAGGAAAACCTGGCACACCCTGCACAGCCACTCCCGGGGCACGCACCGGCACGGGAACAGGGAGAGGAAGGCAGCCAAGCAGCTGGGGGTCATCATGGCAGCCTTCATGCTCTGCTGGATCCCCTACTTCGTGCTGTTCATGGTGATAACGTTCCACGCCCACAAACAGCTCTCAGAACTGCACAGGGCCACCATATGGCTCGGCTACATCAACTCCACCTTAAATCCATTCCTGTATCCTCTCTGTAACCACAATTTCAAGAAGACTTTTAAAAAGATCCTTCACATTCATTGATGCTGGTCTGGGGTTTTGGAACTCAAGTGCAGCTCAGGAGTTCAACCAAACAAAATGTTCCAGTTCCAAAGGATGGGTGCAGTAAAAGACTTTGGCAAACTGTAATCTATAAAGAAGTGTTAGTAGAAGTGGGAAACGTGCATTTACTAGTTTTAACACATTTGAAGAGCACCTTCAGATCAAGCATCTGAAAAACTCAAGGTCAATGTATCAACTGTTACACTGTTGTCAGCCTTTTACCCTTGGAGATCACCACTTCCATCACAGAAACAGAAGACACAAATAGACATCTTCAGTGATTATAAATTATTCAGCTACAGAAAAGGAAGAAATCACATTTCTGTGATTGGCCAGAAACATTTTTCTCTTTCAACTTTCTCCATTAAACACGTTGCTTGAGAAGTAAGACTTGCAAGTGGAGGTACTTTGCACGGTCAAAGAAAGAACTTCCAACTGTTTAAAAAAACTCCCCTATTTATTTATAGCTTCCTCCAAATCACAAACTGTTCATCAAATGTCAAATTTTAGTGTGTATCCTACTGTATCTCTTTGATATCATGCTTATATTAACTGTACATTAACTTTGCTGGAAAAAAAAAGTAGAATTTTTATGTCCCAAAAGAGTTTCCATCTCAATATACTGCCACCATCTGCTCCAGAAGGATGTGCTGCTGTTTCTAGACTTGCAGAATATAGTTGAATATATATGAAATATGTTTACCCTTTCTGCCCTTTGTATTTAATTGTATTTCATAAATCTTCCTGACAAATATTTCAGGAGAAAAACTCAATAATAGAACACTCAATGTTGGAAAAGAGACCAAGAAGATGTTGAAGTACAACTGAAAGCTGGGCTGGCTTTGATGTTACAAAGAAGAAAGAAAGTTCTCTCATTCCTTTTGTTGTGCTGATGAATTTCCCACATCCTGAACAGTTTCTTAATTGTATTTAAAGGATTTAATATTAAATGAAGATCTAATATAGCTGCATTTTAATACATTGGGGGAATGTGCTAAAGGAATAAACTTAAATTCAGTCTATTTCAGTGTATCATGCAAGGTTCAGAGATCAATTGACTGGTTTCAAGTTGCACGCAGCAAAAACTGCAATTAGGAAACTTAAATCTAGGAGAAATAAGGCAAAATGCAGAGAGAGAACATAAAACCAACACAATTCATTGCAGAATTCAGACAATCTTTCACTGCAGGAGGAACAGCTGCACAAGTAGTAAAATGCACCTTTTTGGAGTAGAGAACAGAACCTTTTGAAACACATGCTCTAATCCCTGCCCTTTCACAAACAATTGGTGAGGTTCACAGCCATTAAATAGTTTTTTTCTATTCTGATTTGCAACAGCAGTTCTGGCCAAAATGGATGGTAATTTAGATGACCCTGAGAAAATAAAAGTCAGCCACAGTTATTAGTGCTGAAAAACATATTTACCCAAGGGCTGCTGAGAGTTATCAAGAAATCTGTCCTGTTGATCACGAAAATTGCCTTTCCTGACCTTAAAATGTACAAACACAAGACAAAACCTCAGCAAGATAATTGAAAATTGGTCTAAAAATTATAGTGACTGTAACAACAAAAACCTTTGGTAAAAATAAAGAATATTCAAACAGCTAAACCCAGGAAAATAAAGCTGCCTGATTTCTTTTTTATCTCAAGCCATTTTGTCCATGATCTTTGTGTAACTGTGTTAATAGCAAGAACAGGGGCGTTGTGATTGCCACATTTTACAGCTATTAGATAACAATAAAACAGGGAAATGGGATAGTGCCCATTTTAAATAGCATGTACCTAAGAAAATGTCTCAGTTTATTTCACTGAACAGGCAATTCCAGTGGCTCTGGATGTGAGGGAAGCAGAGGAAAGCAAATTACAGTAAGAAACAGAGAAGCCTCCCACCAACGTGGGGCCAAGGCTCAAGAGAATATTTCAGGCGTGGCTTCCTGTAAAATATTTTCAGCGTCTTCCAGTTGACAGCCAAGGTCGGCGGACACGGAGCTTCCAGAGAACACAACGAGACTCTGGGGGTTTCTTGGCGATGTGCGGGCACTGAGGCGAGGTGGGAGCGGAGCCGCTTTTGCAGGCACAGAATTCCTCTGGGAGCGTTCCCTGCGTGAGGGGGGACACCTGGCGGCCCAGGAGCGAGCGCCGGGCCGGCGGGCACTCCTCACCCTGCTTCTGCCCACACTGGCAGGCGGTGCCGCACACAGGACAGGAAACATTCGCGCACGTGCGCGTTTTGGCCTTTTCCCACCACGTAAAACGACCCCGTTCAATTTCCTGAGGGCTCTGTTGTGTGCCGGGGACGCTGGAGCAGGACACGGCACAGGACACACGGCTGCGGGACACGGGCCCGCCCGAGCCGGCGCCTGAGGCTGCGCCGGCCTGGGCCGAGGCGAGGGATGCTACTGAGGGCGGGCGGGCACCGCCGGCTCCCGCCGGGATATGGACCGGGACCGGGACCGGGACCGTCATGGGGCTCGGCCCCGCCTCAGCCCCGGCCCGCCCACCGCGCCTCGTGACGTCATCACCCGCGCCGCCCGGTCCGTCCCGTGCGCGTGACGGGCATGACGTCGCCGGTGTGCGCCGGCCGGCGATGCAGGAAGTGCGGAGCGAGCGGCGCAGCCGGTGAGGGGGAGCGGGTGGGTCCTGCCGGCCCCGGGTACCGCCACAGCCCCCGACATCGCCACAGCCTCGGGTATCGCCACCGGCATCGCCCCGGCCCCGACACTGCCACAGCCCCGGGCACTGGCCCCGGCTCCGCTACAGCACCGCCACAGCCCCCGCGGCGTCACAGCACCGACACAGCACCGCACCCCGCACTGCCCCTTGCAACCCCGCGGTCCGTGCGTCCGGGGCTCAGCCGGCTCCCCGGGGCTGCAGTCACGCGTAGACGAGGCGGATGCCGAGCGGCCGGGCCGTATCGCTGTGCGGGGTCGGTGTCGGTCCCGGGGCCGTATCGCTGTGCGGGGCCGGTCCCATGTCTATGTTCGGGTCCGCTCCCGGTGCCGTGTAGGTCCTGTGTCAGTACCCTGTTCCTGTGCGGGGTGCCGCTCCCGGCGCCGTGTGGCTGTGCGGGGCCGGTGTCGGTCCCGGCGCCGTGTGGCTGTGCGGGGCCGGTGCCGTGTGGCTGTGCAGGGCCGGTGTCGGTCCCGGCGCCGTGTGGCTGTGCAGGGCTGGTGTCGGTTCCGGTGCCGTGTGGCTGTGCAGGGCCGGGGCCGTGTGGCTGTGCAGGGCCGGTGTCGGTCCCGGTGCCGTGTGGCTGTGCGGGGCCGGTGTCGGGCCCGGCGCCGTGCCCGGTCTCTGTCGCGGCCGTGCCGCGCTGCCGCAGCCCCAGCCCGCTCCTGTGCTCCGCAGGGCTCCGTGCCGCCGCTGAGCCATGGCCGCTGCCCGCGCGGATCCCGGCCGCGCCGCGCTGCAGTTCGCTCCGTTCAGCAGCGCCCTGGACGCCGGCTTCTGGCACGAGCTGACCCAGAGGAAACTCAACGAGTACCGCCTGGACGAGACCCCCAAGGTCATCAAGGGCTACTACTACAACGGTGGGTACCGACAAACCGTGCTCTGCTAGCTCAGGGTGCTCCCGGCGCTCCTCTAAGCAGCTGACACGTTTCATGTTGCTGAAACACTAGGAAGCACGGCTGGGAGTTTTGAAGGTTTCACTGGGTAATTTACATCAGCAAAAAACCAAAAGGGAAATAAGCTGAGTATTTCTGTTTAAAAGGAGCTTTGTTGCTGCTTTTTTTTGTGCAGGTGATCCTTTGGGTTTGCCAGCTCGGTTGACACTGGAGTTTAGTGCCTTTGATATGTAAGTACAGGCTGTGGTTTGCCTTCATTTGTGTGTGAAGACACTTTCCTGGCATGAAATTGATATATTAGTTAGAGAAAACTCTACATGAGAATAAATAACATTTTAATGAACTTTAAAGCAGTGGAGAGACTGCTTTGAGTCACAAAAAATTAACTCCTCCTGGCTGAATTTAAAATATTCTGAATTCTCAGATTCACTCACTTTCTGCATGTATGTTTATATAAAATACCTTTTTCCCCACTTCCTCAGTTTTTTGCATTAAGAAGTTTTTTTTAATAATTTGACTCCTTCCCCTATAGCTTTAATTAGGATTTCAAATAGTTTTTACAGTCCCTGGTTGTTACACTGGAATCTCTTCCAAAGTTTTTATCTGTTATGACTGGAAAAATACCAGGTTTTGAGAACAGTGTTAAAGGAGGCAATGAAATCAGTCAGATCTGTAAATTAAGGGAATATTGTAGGGTTTTTACCTAATTTATCTCAAAAATAAAACACTGATTGCAAACAGCAGCTTCTCCAGCTGATAATGTTACAAACTATAGAAGCTGCTCAATCTTTTGTCTGGTTTGGGTTTCCTTTGAGATGTGTTTTAAACATCAAATTTTAACCAACTCTTTCTGTGGGTGCAACGCTGGCATCTAAGTTCAGCCTAAATTAGCTTTTGTCAGTGCAAGTCCCATTTGTCACAGGTGGCTTCTATTTGAACAGAATGTAAAAGCTTCAGTCCCTGATTTAGTGTCACTCTGCTTGGAGGAAACACAGATGCCACAGGTGTATTCAAAGCCTTGATGGAGATGTGTTTTTGCCCTGGTTGTTATCCATCAATCCACGTCCATAAAGATGCTTTCATTAGAGGTGGTGCTAATTTTGTGGCTGTGCCTCATCATCTGATAGCTGAATTTTGCACCATAAGACAGATACAGCTGCTGATGATTGTGTTGATTCCCAGAGTTTTCCTTCTTTTTTTTTTTCAGGAATGCTTCAATACCAGCACGTTGCTGTCCTGCTTTTGGAACACTCTATAACACCAACACTTTTGAGACTTTCAAATCCTGTGATAAGAAAGCACTTCTGGACAAGGAGGCAAATGAGGTAAGATTTAAAATCAAATCACAGAGTGCTTCCAAATCCTTTCTACCATTTGAAGGGCTTTATACTCTGCCCCAAATTTGGAGATACTCCAGTCTTGAGTAGCCTCAGGATTTAGTTTATTCCGGAAGGAAGAGTTTGGTGTTTGCTCTTCACTGTTCTCTACAAAAGAGTAAAATGTAATTTAATTAATAATAACTAATTCTACATGGAGAACTCCATCACATTTTAAGCTCTGCAATGCTCTTGGAGCTGCCAGGGACTTGAATTCTGTAGAGCACATATTAAAAATCTGTCTTCATACCCAAAAACCAGCAGTGCCTGGTTTAAACCTCAGATTACTGCAGTTTATCTGTGTGACAAAGAGATGGGGAAGCTCCCCAGCAGCAAGCAGCCTGAGATAAAGCAAGAAAAAGAAGGGTGAGAGGGACTGTTCTGCCTGCACTGTCACCAGTTAATTTAATGTCGTGGCCTGGGGAGAGGTGAAAGTCCAATTTAAGATGCTTTACTTCGACCAGTCCTTGATTCCTTTCACTAATTGCCTTGAGTAACAAAGTTTTCATGCACATCTTCACTCCCAACTGGGGATTTTTTGCATTCCTGTGGCCTTGTAATTCCCTGTTTTTCTGACCTTTAAAATCCTTTTAACACAGCTAATTGTATGAATAAATTCAGTTAGAAAAAATGGCAATGAATGTTTATCTCCAGACTTCAAAGGCAGCTGGAAGATTTACAGATTTTTGCAGCTGTTCTCATGTTCTCTTGGTATTTCTCTGCCCTTTTTCTTCCTCCTTGGCCCCACAATCCATGGCAGATCTGGGAATCAATCAAGTCTGGAGCTGCTCTGGAGAACCCAATGCTCTTGAACAGGTTCCTGCTGCTGACATTTGCAGTGAGTACAGATAATTTGTGTCTCCTGCTTGTAGTGGAAGTAGTGAAGTAGTTCCTTTTTGGGAGTATTAATATATTTTGTATTAATAATAATGCTGCATTCATATGTTTTTATATTATTTTTTACAAATGTATAAGATGACCTGATGGCCTTGCAGATGTCAGTAAAAGTAGAGCAGCTGTTTCATGTTTAATAAATTGAAAGTTTTACTAAATGCTCCAGCTAACAAAACCTGAAGGACTGTACACACATTGTCTGTTTAAATCTTAAATAAAAACATATACAGAGAATGGAAGTCTTTTAGTCTTTTTATGATCTTCTAAAATCATTGTGAGGTAAAGATCCCTGTGGTTCCCATAGTTAAAATCATAAATCATTAATTTTAATTAGTATTATATCATTCATTTTGATATATCTCTTTATTACCTAATTTTACAATTTTTTCTTTTTTCCTAGGATTTAAAAAAGTATCATTTCTATTACTGGTTTTGCTACCCTGCTCTCTGCTTCCCTGATGGAATTCATATAACTCAGAAACCTGTCTGTCTTGGGGACAGGTTCTCACTAAATCAGGTATTCAAAATCCCAAATATTGTGAATTCTGCAATACTGAGAACTTCTGTGAACTTTAAAACTCAATATTTTTTGTCACCACATCCTGAATTAATTGGAGACTCTAATTTCTTTTAAAATCTTCCCCTTTTTTATTTCCATGGTGGTTTTTTGTTTACCTTTTGTTGAATGATTGTTTAAATTGTCTCCGTTTAGATGCAGATATGGCAAAGTTCTTGAAGAGGTGATTTTGCTAAGCTATATTTTATATATTTATTTCTGAGATATATGTTAAGCTGTATATAAAAACTAAAATTAACACTTAGTTATGTCTATAGCTTTAGTTTTGAAACTCATTTAAAAGAAACCTTTATAAAGGGGCATTCCCTGAGTGAGCCAACTCATTAAAATTACAAAATTATTAATAAAACGCATGTTTAGACAAGAAAAAGAAGTTATTTTTAAAATTTTTTTTAGGAAAAAATGAAAGAATTTTTAGTTTCTTTCATATTACAGTGCAAAATTGTTAAAACTGTTGGCTCAGTTGTCTTTCCACTTTCAGATTCAAGCCCTGCAGAAAGCCTACGATGACCTCTGCCACAAGGAGGGGGTGACAGCCCTGCCTTATTTTTTAATTAGGTATCATGATAATTCTGTTGTGATATCCCTGCTGAAAAAGTGGGATGACTTCTTTCAAGACCACGGAGGAAAGGTAATGAGAATTTGATGTAATTTGATGTAATTAAATGGTTCATCTGTGAGTGGTTTGAAGCTCTAATACTGAGCTGGGCACGGTGGTTGTGTCTTGAGGGTGGCTGTAAATTGATTTTTATGCTGTTTTCCCTTTGATTTGTTCTCTTGCTGGCCTGTGCCCTTTCACTTTTTCATCACCCCAAAATCAGTGCAGAATTTTGGGCTGGGAGCAAGGCTTCAGTTGCTGGGCTTCCCTCATAATTGTGTTTTTAAAGTAATGAAGGAGCATTCACTGCAGTGGACACCCAGTGTCCCTAAAGAGGCCAAACTGAATAAATCTCAAAGCTGTGATAACAGCTTGAGTAAAACCTGGTATGACCATGATGGATTAAATATTTATAAATATGCAAAATGTGTTGTGTAGGCCTGCCCTGTCCAGAATTTTTATTTAAAAATGCCAAAAAGCCTTTGCATGACTGTGGATAGATGACTTCTCATGTAAAACAATTTGATTTGCAGGTGACAGTTGGAGTTTATGATCCTTGTAATTTATCCCAGTATCCAGGATGGCCACTGAGAAACTTCCTGATCCTGGCAGCTCACAAATGGTATCTATTTTATTCTTTCCCACCAAGATTGTTTATTGGTTCATATTAAATGAGATGTTTTTCTCCATGGCATTTCACTCATATTACCCACCTGACATCTTGCTTTTTCCCTTGATATTATCCACTTGGAGTGATTCTGATTTTGTGCATTATTCTGTTTTTTACTTCTGTCAGTCACAAATTCCTATTAATCCTAATCCTCACATGGATGCATGCACCTGGAAATGCCAGCTTCACACCCTGCCAGTACCCTCCAGCTGTGTCAAATCTTGTTTAAAATACTCTGTGAATTTATGTAATTAATTAGTGTCAAGTAATAGCAGACTTGCATCTTAACAATTAGATATTCTTAGGTTTTCTTCTTGTATCACTTGAATTTTTTTTGTTGGGGAGAAGATGGGAAGATAGAGTTTTAGGCTCTGGGTTTTGAAAGAAAGGATTTAAATTATCAAATGGCTTTGGGTAGCTGTAACAAAACTGTAATTATGTTGCACTTCCATAGTTTTGAGTGTTACATTTACACAGCCTTGGGGTTCAGAGGAGTTCAGGCACTAAAATTGTCATTTTTTGTTTGGGGTTTGAATCATAAGGAGGAAAAATTATACATGCTGAGAATTCAGAGGATCTTGGTGCTGCAGCAAAGTCCCAGTGTGTCACCTTATGTGTGCTCTGGTGCTTTTCTGCTTTTTATTCCTCTAAATCTGCAGTTTGTGCAGTGCTGGATAAATGCAAGGACAGGCTGACAGTGGCATTGCTTTGGAGCTGTTTCACACCAAACCAGTCATTTTCTTACACTTCAGGACCTATTCCTCCTCCTACACCTGATAAAGACAGCAAGTACCAAGGCTGAACCTGCAAAGGACTAACCCTGTGTGAAATGGTGGTTAAAACAAGTCCCTTTTCTGTTCAAGAAGTTGCATGTCTGTGTCTATTTATCTTTTATTTTAATGGCAGGGGCAGTGTCCTGCAGAGGGTTGAAGTGCTCTGCTTCAGAGACAGGACCATGCAAGGGGTGAGAGATATCACACACAGCATCATCTTTGAAATCAAACTGCCAGAGACACCCCTGGGCCCAGGTAATCTTAAAAACATTTTTTTCCCTTTTTTTTTTCCTTATTAGTCACTGCTGACACGGCAAAATAAATTATTTCTACAGAACTGTTACTTATGCTAAGTTATTTCAAATGGATTTTAAATTGTTTGAATTTCTGTTAAATGTCTCTAAAGGAAATGGTGCCTTTTTTGACAAAGAAGGAAGAGGAATATTATCTCTTAATTTCTTCCTCCTGTAATTGTGTTTCTAATTGAAAATCAAGAAAAGTCCTGCTGATGTCATAGAAAATACAATAAAACAGCAATTTGTCTCAATTTTTTTTGTTGAATTTGTATACAGTCCCTCAGGTAGGGAAAAAACGTGATAGTGAATTTATGGGATGGAGAATTTCTAAAGTGATAAAAACCTGCCCCAGAGTGGAACTGTTCTTTTAATCCCATAGTGACACATCCAGGTGTATTTTAAAGCAGGAGACTTGAAATATTAAAACATAATCTCAGATTTAATTTCTAGGTACAGGACAGTATCACAAAATTTCTCTACCTCAGGCAAAAAGTTCTGAATGCTTTACATGCCAGTGTTGCAAATTATTTAATTATATATAATTAAGATGTATAATTCTCCCACTGAATTTGCAGATGGGGTCTAGGGATCATGAAATGATGACTGAAATAGGCAAAATTTACTGAATTATGAATTTACTGAGCTTGACATTAAAGATCTGAGGGGGAATGATTCCAGCTCTGTGCTGGGTTTGGAGCTGAACAGGCAAAAGCAGCACAGGGGACACCTGAGAGCAAAGAAATTCTCCAGGAACTTTTAGCTGATGTAAACAGCACAATTTGTATAGCAGGTTGTTAAAATCCTGGTTATTTACTGGCAGGTTTAAAATAAGGGGTTTTTCCAACACGGTTAAGTCCAGCAAAATTTCCTTTTTTCTGTCCTGTGATATTAAGGTTTTCATTCTTTCTTTCATTTTTTCTTGGTGGTGTTTTGTTTTTTTTTTTTTTGGTGTGTGTTTGAAATATTTCAAACAGATTGTCCAAAAGCTGTTGGATGGGAGAAAAACCAAAAGGGAGGCATGGGGCCAAGGATGGTGAACCTCAGTGAATGCATGGATCCAAAAAGGTTTGGATTTTCTTTTAAATTCCCAGTTTTCTTTACCTGGGTTTAATCCATAGCAAGGTGAAATGTGAAATAGGTGAGAATATACCCTGGATGTTGTTTGGGCTTGCCTTTTGGGGGTAAAGTCCTTTACAGAGCAGTGCACTGCCTGCAGCAGAAATCTTGACAATTTTGGAGTCTAGTTGAAAATTCTGAATGCATTTATTTAAAACTGAGTGAAATGTTCCAGGCCTGTGGTAATTTCATTGAATTCCATAACCTGCAGGGTGTTAATGAAAGTAAGCACGGGGGAAAGTTCATCCTTTGGGATTTCTCAGAGGGGGACAGGAAGGAGCTCAGGAAATGTGACTTTAATCATTTTTATCATTCTGTACATAATGTTTGGGCAGTGGATTGAAAACAATGGGGTTTCAGAGTGTCTGCATCTGTGTCCTTGCCTTGGAAAAACTTCTTGGTCTGATGGTTCAGGTTCACATTTTGCCCATCAAGCAAAGCCATTTTTGTCAAGCATTTGTGGAAATTGTCAGTGTCTTCACAGATATTCAATAATCTCAGGGTTCTTAATTCTTTAGGTAGCTTGACCTTCTTTACTGGTGTAAATTATATAAGTGCTTCCCAAAGAGGTGTTGGTAAAATACCAGCCTTGACAATTGCCATTGAAATCCTTGTTGGAGAAATAATTGACTGGAAAAGATTTTATTTATGATGTGTGAGGGAATGAAACTTGCAGGAATCTGAGAGCTGTGGTGGTCTGGCTTGGTGAGAGTTTTAACACCCTGTGTTCTGATGGATATAAAAATCTGCCCCTTGCTTGAACACAGATTTCCTACTTCATTTTCTTTCTCAAACTTCCACAAAGAAGTGCCCACATGCTTTAGAATACAAGTAGAATATTTAATGTTAAGGGCAGGTGTAACTGGATACAGGAAACCAGGTAGGTTAAAAAAGAAACAAAAATTTATGGACAAATTATCTCTTTTAGCACTCAGCTTAACAGGAATCTTGGCTGAGGCACCATTTTTATTTTCATGTTTGCATCAATTTCGTTACTAAAATTTTAATTTTGGATTGTTACTTTTTCAGAAGCCTTTCTCTGTTTGTTTTCCATATTACCTATGTGTTATACTGCTGAATTCTTTCTCTCCTTTAAAAAAATTTCTAAAAACTGACTCATTCAGCTGAAATATCAGTAATTCCTTTGTTGGAGAAGCACAGGAGGGTTCAGAAGCTGCTGGTGTTTGTTCCATGGCACAGGTTGGCAGAATCATCCGTGGATCTGAATTTGAAGTTGATGTGCTGGAGGTTGGTGCCTACTCTGGATTTAGAAAAGATTGTGGCTGCCAAGTGTCTGCTGCTGGGAGCTGGCACCCTGGGCTGCAGTGTTGCAAGGACCTTGATGGTAAATCTCACAAATAATCTCCTGTTCCTCATAAATTCTATATTTCTTTATTTTTTTTGTCCAGCTGCCGTGACACATCAGAGACAAATTGTGCATTCTCTGCATCAAAATACACAGCATGCACATTAGTTATATTATAAATTGCAGGGAAGAGGTGAGATCTATACCTAATCAAAATAAATAACTCAAGTTCTGCTGACATGAGATAGTAAGGGAAATTTGGCAGAATATTTTGAATTTCTATTAAAAAAGAAATTCTGGAACAAATTAACATGCTATAAAGACCAAATTCACAGTGAAGCACTTGAAATAACTGTGTCGGTAATTCCTTTCAGGGATGTTCACCCCATTCCACTGAATTCAGCAGGGTGTGAGGGATTTCTATTAAATGCTATATTTGGACCAACCAAATTTTCTGTTCCCTTATTTCAGTTGCCCAGAATAATTGCAAAAGCATTTGTAGCTTAAAAAAAACTGGACAAAACTCAACACTGAGTGTGTGGCATTCCTCAAAAAGATTTTCCAAGGCTGTTGTAATTACCTTTATTCATTTTTGTTCTCCTTTAGGGCTGGGGGGTGAGGAAAATCACTTTTGTGGACAATGCAAAGATCTCCTACTCCAACCCCGTGCGGCAGCCGCTCTACGAGTTCGAGGACTGCCTGAGTGGGGGCAAGCCCAAGGCTCTGGCAGCAGCAGACAGGCTGCAGAAAATCTTCCCAGGAGTGGTAAGATCCTTATTTCCATGTTGCTATCACTGGGGGAAAAAAAAACAAACAAAAAGTGACTTTAAGTTGCTGTTCCAAGTTCCAGTAGTTAAACGTTAAAAACCCTACACAGGTGTTCTGTTGGTTGCTGAAATATTTTACTTCAAATTTCTGTTCCTGGTGACTTTATTGAGGTGTAGGTATTTGTAGTAATGAAATATAATTAAGGATCATTTAGTCATTTTGTAGCTTATTGATAGTGAAGTGAATTTTTTTTCCTGTCTAGGATGTCCTAAGGAGCTTTGAGTAATGCCAGGTCAGACATATTAATTGTCTGCTCTGGGAGCAGGTCTTGAGGGAAGTAATGAATGTATTTTTGAGATTTCCTATTATGCTTAGACTCTAAATTTGCAATCTTCTCTAAATTGATTTTCTACATGAGAAGATATAGCTTAGTTTTCAACTTCCAGCAAAGGGAACAACATGTAGTCCCCTTTTTAAAATGTCATTCTAATACTTTATGAGATTGTAACTGAATATTTTGGATAATTTGGAGGCATTTTAAAACTTTTCTTAAGATTCCTGAGATTTTGGGATTCTGTGGAATGAGCAAGATCTTTCTTTGGGCATATATATGGACATTTACTCCTCCTTAAAATAATGCCAGTGTGCCCTGTGAGCTCTTCTTGCCATTATTTGCCTGCCAAAGTGCACCTCAGCCACTGTGGCTGGTGACTGCTGTCTGTTTGGAGGGACAGTTATTCAAATCAAATTGCTGAAGCTGCCAGATTTGTCTGTATTCCTACAGCTACAATGCCTGGACTGAGCTTTTTTGGGAATTCTGGTAGGATTTTAGTGTTTACAGACCTCATTGACCGTTTTTTTGGTGCAGCTGATGTCCAGCTTATTTATTTAATGTATTAAACAAAAATTGCCCTCCTGTGTCACCAGTGGTGTCAGTTGAGCTGATTTAATCAATCAGCACCTGTGCAGCACAGGCTTGATGAGTTATCCATGAGTACTTTACTCAGGCACAGCATGGATTAAGTTTTGTATTCTTACCACAACCTTTTGGAGGAGATAATGACACTGAAATTAAAGCCTGCCCCAGTAATTTCTTGATGTCTGTGGTGATGGTACAGAGGGGAAAAAAGGTGTATCCTTTGGTATGGTTAATGCAGATATTACCCACAGTCATTTCTCCAAGCTGCTAAATGGGCCTGGTTCTTTTTATCCTCAGGGAAATTTATGTATATTCACCCTTCTTGTTATTTGTCTCACCTGGATTTATGAGTTGTGCTGGTAATTAATTGGTCTGTGCAAAAGCACATTCCACCAACCTTCCTTCCCTCTCATCCCATGGAATTTTATGCCTGGTTCATCCAGTTTTTACATTTTGGTTTTTAATTTTTCCTGCAGTGCCAAGCAGGGAGGCTTTGGCAAGGCTGCTTCTTCTGTACCCTAAATGAGGGATCCATCCTTCCCTTCCAGCAGATGGCTGGCAGATTGTGCTGACACATTTCCAAAGGAGTGAATTAATTGTTTGCATTGGACATGCATTGTGTAGATGCTTATTTGGCTCAATATTTGCTCTCAGTATGTCCTGCCCAAGTGAGGGGCTGGAAGAGGGAAGTGTTTCAGGAACAAACTCCTCCAGCATCTGCACAGTGCAAGCCTCCAGCTCTGCAGTGACAAGTCTCAGAAGTGCTTTTTGCTGTCTCAGGTTCCCACGTGGCTGGGGAATTACAGGGAAATCATCTGAGGCTGTTCTTCTCCTCAGGAGCTGCAAATGAAGAGCAGAGTGTGTGATTCTGCATGTCTGGCTGTGACTGAGGCAGTATTTGGCAGCAGAAATACAAACTGCAGCCTGTTAAAATCGTGGGGGAAGGGGCTGGAAAGAGAATCCAGGACACAAGTTTTAATCACAGATCATAATCATGTGTAAATGTGGGGTGATGTTTGTAACCCCTGGGATCAGGAGCAGTTCCACTCTGTTCTTGTAGGGATTTGCTAGGCCTGCTAAGACTTTCTGAGTCAGTTCTGCATCAGTACAGAGTGAGAAACTCCAGCACTGTGCTTTGGGGCACAGCACTGCCACACAGAGAGGAGGGAAGAGCAGAGCTGCCATTCTGACAAACAGGAGCTGAATTTGTACTCTGATCTGTATTGAATTTTACACCCCTTCACTCACAAGGTTACCTTCTGAACTGGTGATTTTCTGTCTGCCTCCCTCTAGAGCTCTGAAGGTTATAACATGAGCATCCCCATGCCAGGCCACCCAGTGAATTTCTCTGAGGTGACAGTGGCCCAGGCTCAGAAGGACGTGGCCAAGCTGGAGGAGCTCATTGATGCCCACGATGTTGTTTTCCTGCTGATGGACACTCGGGAGAGCCGCTGGCTGCCTGCTGTCATTGCAGCCAGCAAGAGGAAGGTGGTGTACTGATCCATTTATTTCCTTTTCTTCCATTCCTCCTTCATTTTACATACATTTCTGGCCCTCAACAATGGACTTCTAGTTCTTTATAGCTCAAATGAGCTTCCCTCTGCCACTGGAGAGATCAGTGTCCCTTTAGTGAGGGCTTCACTGAATTACAAATTCAGGTGTAAGTGTGTGTAACTTGATAAATTCATCAGTTCTTCCTTAATCCTCCTGGCCTTTCTGCAGCTGGCACCTGTGGTCTTTCTTTCCATTTTAGCTGTTTAAAAACAGCACAGAAATGACAAAAAGAGCAAGTTGGCAAAGCTTGTTGTCTCCTTAACAAAAATCTGATTCCATTCCCCAGAGGACTGACTCTCCATGTTTGTTAAAAAATAAATATGAATAATATTAACCCATCACACAGCCCAGGCAGGGTGTTCCTGGCATTGTGTTTGTGCTCCTCGTGGACTCAAAATTCCTGCTACCTACTGAGCAGGAATTTGTTAGGAGCAGAAATTATGTGAATAAAGCAATTTCTGACTTGTCTGTTCTCCATCTTGAAATCCACTTTTATAAATCTCTTCAGAGTTTGAAAACAGTTCAAATCAGCCAACTCCCAATCATTATGTGAGTTGGCTGATTTTAATTATTATTTATTATTATCCCAAAATATTCATGTTGTTTTGGTACCATATAGCACTTTTTTCTTCAACTCAACCCAAACTCTACTTTCAAATGAGTTAACAGTTTTTCAAAAATTCAGTTTTAAAGTTTCAGAATTGGAGCTGGGAAGTGCCAGGGCCAGCCCACTCTTCGATGTGGTATGATGGTTGGGAATTTTCAGCAATACATGGAGTTTTATGTGAATATTTTATATGAATCCTGTCTGGTACAATCAGGATAGTGTGGTTTTATGATCTCCAAAACTTCCCTCCCATGTTTTTTTTAGCCAGCAGTGCCCCTCTACATTTTTCTTGCAGCATTCATATAATTTTGAGGATAAATTTTGAAATTTTTGGTGACATTTCTCTGTTACTCGGTGGTGTAGTGTGTCTGCATCACAGCTGGTTGATTTGAGAACATCACTTTGATCTGAGGTGGAATTCTCTGTCACTGAAAAAACACAGCAGGGAAATCTCGAGGTGTCCAAACAAATGCTCAGTATTTATTGTTGGTAAACACTCAATGAGAGCCCTGCTTCAAATGTGATTTTGTGTGGCACCTGCAGATCTCAAGTAGTGCAGTTTGGTCCCTGAGGTCTCAAAAAGGCACCCAGAAAATAAAGAACATGGTTTGTGTCAAATGCACAAAGCCAGGCCCGTGGCTGGCAGTAAGAGTTCTTCTCCCCACTCCATCATTCAAGTGCTGTGATGATCTTTGCCATTCCTGCAGTCCTTCCCCAAAACAAGCACCTCAGACAAACCAACCCCTCAAATGCTAAATCCTCATGTCAGATGTTGAATCCCTGCTCCTGCTGAGCACTGGAACTTGTTAAGATTGGCTTGTTTTTTCTTTTTATTAATCCATGCCAAAAGATACTTTTCCATTTGTCTCTTGTACTTTTCCATTGTCCTTTATCAAAACCAGATGATTTTTTTAATTAAGGCTCAATCAGTTGGAATGAAAAAGTTACCTGCCAGTAAAATGAGAAGAGAGAAGCAGTTGATTGCAGTGGGAATTGTTGAACAATATTATTAATTTCTGCTAATACCAGCTCTTACTCATATATTGGAAGTGGAACACCATATTCAGGTTTTACAGGTAGATGCAGTGAGAAGATGCAGCCTTTTAATTGCTGTAGCCCTGGACAGATTCAACAGCAGGGTTCCACTTCAGGACTGAGGAGAAATAAACTACTCCAAGGCTGAAAGAGCATATGCAGAAATAATTGGAAATACTGAGAATGATGGTGAGACTCCAAGCTTGCTAATTAAGATGACTGATTCTTGAGAGAGCTTCCCTCAGAGTTCTTCCTTTAAATAATTCCTGGCTGGAAGAAGGGAAAATGAGCAAGTGCTGCACCAAAATTTCTGTCAACAGTATCTGCAGATGAAGCAGAGCATCTTCCTTTCTATTTGACTGGTGCAGTCATTATTGTGTTGATACTGTGCTTCACATTCCTCTGTGCACTTGCCACAAAGTGGAGAGAAGGGGAAAATGAGGACAGAGGAATTGTGCAGCACAGCTGCTCCTGCTCCCCATGTGACTAAGCAGATGCAGATGAAGCCCATAAGTAACCATTAATTGCTTTCCTTACTGAGCAGAAATTGGTTTGGATAACAGATGGCATTTCATTGCTTGAAGCTGCTGTTGCTTTTTTGTCACAAGTTTGTGTAACAACTAGAGGGAGTCATTCATTCACATCAGATTGCCCTGAAAGGCACAGAAAAAGACAAGGGCTTGTGACTTTCTGAAACAGACTTTTATCTTGGTTTTGTTTATTTCTAAGGGCTTGACATCTGGAATTCTGCACCTTTCAGGAACTCTGTTGTTTATGGCTAAGGTGGTAAATGTGTAGTTAATGGGTTGCTCATCCATCTACAGCATGTGGGGTTTTTGGCATTTGTAGTGAATAAAAACCTGGAGGCTGCTTTTGTATCCCCCTCCCTTTTTGGCTCACTTAAAATCTGTTGTTCTCTCTTTCTTATTCACAGTTGGTCATCAATGCTGCCTTGGGATTTGACACTTTTGTTGTCATGAGACACGGCCTAAAGAAACCAAAACACCAAGAATCTGGCGATTCACGTTTCAGCAACGCCTCTGCTTCTTCTGATCTGCTGGGATCCTCACTTTTCTCAAATATCCCTGGCTATAAACTGGGCTGCTACTTCTGCAATGATGTTGTGGCACCAGGGGATGTGAGTAGAACCTTATGCAAGTGGTGATTATATCTCTCTTTTGTTGAGACTTGAATTTTTATTTGGGTTTAAAGGTGTTTCATAAAGGGACCTGCGCTCTGTTGATGGACGTGAGGTAAAGAAATAGCTGATTTTTATTTGGAAGATCACAGATGAGAATTGCACAGCACTAGAGGTGTTTTGTACAGGGCAGCTGGTTACTTTGGAGTTCTTTTTCCTTCCCTTCAGAACTGTCTGTGTTTGTAGTCCACCAGGGATCGGACACTGGACCAGCAGTGCACGGTCAGTCGGCCTGGACTGGCCATGGTGGCTGGAGCCCTGGCAGTGGAGCTAATGGTTTCTGTGCTGCAGCATCCAGAAGGGTGAGCCATTGCTGCTGTTCTCAGGTGTCCTCTGAGAAATCAGACACATTTAATAGAATCTTCAGGGAGGAGGAGGAATTACACCTCAAGGAGGACAATTCTGTGAGGGGTAATGTTGTCCGTAAATTAATGCAATGTGCAGTGTTTGAGGGAACTGTTTCATCAAGTCTAAAGTTTTCCTTCTCTCTCTGAATTGAACCACAGGAAAGTATTAAGAATCTTTCAAAAGAAGAAAATGTTGCCGTTGGTAATCTTGGCTTTCCTTTGCTGAGCAGTGCTTGGGGGTGATGAGGAGCTGTTGTAATGTGTGGCACATGAAGGGCTTTGAGATAAGCCCTGAGTTGCAAATCTTACTTCAAACTCAGTGTGTGTGATACAGAAATTACTCTGAAATTCTGCACCTTGAATGTGAGGCTTGTTTTCTCTCTTTAAGACCTGTGAGAGAAAAAGTGACTTAGGAGTTGAAGATGAGTCTCAGACTGAGTTATACGTATTTCTCATGCTGAGTCTTTGTTCCTATGAAACAGAATTTCCACATAGATTCCCTGACTCATTCTAAGCTGTAGCAGAATGCCTGGAAGCTGGCTGGAAATTCTGAGTGTGTTGTCTTGCTCTCATTTTCCCTGTTGTGTTTTTGGCAGTGGCTATGCTGTGGCCAGCAGCAGTGATGACAGAATGAATGAGCCACCCACTTCTCTTGGGCTTGTTCCTCACCAGGTAAATAATTTGTGATAAAACCTTTTGTTTAAGAGCTGGGAACTGATCATCACAGATGTTGTCTCCTTATAAAAATGCTGATTCCATTCCTCAGAGGACTGACTCTCCTTGTTTATTAAAAAATAAATATAAATAATATTAACCCATCACACAGCCCAGGCAGGGTGTTCATGGCATTGTGTTTGTGCTACTCAGGGACACAAAATTCCTGCTGAGCAGGAATTTGTTGGGAGCAGGAATTTGTTAGGAGTAGAAATTATGTGAATAAAGCAATTTCTGACGTTTCTGTTCTCCATCAGAGCTGCCAATATGAGCATCTTAAAGTTCACTTTTATGAATCTCTTCAGTGTTTGAAAACAATTCAAATCAGCCAACTCCCAATTATTATGTGAGTTGGCTGATTTTAATTATTATTTATTATTATTATCACAAAATATTTATGTTGTTTTGGTACCATACAGCACTTTTTTCTTCAACTCAACCCAAACTCTGCTTTCAAATGAGTTAACAGTTCTTCAAAACTTCAGTTTTAAAATTTCAAAATTGAGATTATTATTATTTGTATTGCAGAGTTACTTAAGTTCTGTTCCTGGTGACATCTCTTCATTGTAATAAACAGAATAAAAAGGATGATCAGTACTCTAAAGAGTTCACAACTGGAGTGATCAAACCCTGCTGCAAAGTGTTTTCAGTGCTCCCTCTATTAGCAGAAATAGTGGTCTGGAATTCTAAAATTGCCTATCAATAATCATAATTGAGGAGTGCAGAGCAGTTAAATGTTCAGACTCTAGGGAATAGAGATGGGGAAAAAATGTGTTTAAGCAGTCACACCATGATTTTTTTATTTGTCATGGAACTTTGCACTCAGAAAAGGCCAACTGCAGGTGGTGCTGTGCCTCTATTTCTGATGAAATAATGCTGCATTTGGGCAGCTGTGCCATTATTTGTACATAAAAAAACAGTAATATGTGCTTAGTATAAATTCACTACAAGTTTTCCTGGGAATGACTGTCAGAACATGGTAGATTTTTTTTTTTATGGAATGTATGTGTCTGGTTCATGCTGAATTTTGGAAATGTTTAAAATAGTAATGTAATTTTTTTTTTTTTTCATCTTCTAGATCCGAGGATTTTTATCCAGATTTGATAATGTTCTTCCAGTCAGCCTGGCATTTGATAAGTGCACAGCCTGTTCAGCCAAGGTAAGGCTGAGTTTGTGCTCTCTATTCTTTTTATATTTCTAGGTCAATTTTGGGGGACTTTTTGACATTTTCTCTGACTTCCTTAGGGCTTGGAATCTGTTCCCACTTCAGCTGAAGTTCTTTTGCCCTCATAACCTTCTTTTTTTAGCTGTTTTCCAAATTTCTTTGGCATCACCTCTTAGCATGCTGCACTTTTTATCTCCACATAAATGTTGCCATCAGCTGAAGAATCCAAGCAGAGATTGACCAAGACATTTCTGAAAAGCTTATCACAGAAATACTGTCATTATCTCTCAGCTTTGTAGAAAGGCATGAGATTGGTATTATTTAAGAAATCCTTTCTGATGTGTTGAATAAATATCCCTTTAGCCTTCTGCAGCTTAATGTCTTTCCAAATGGGCAAAATTGTCGAAATTTCTGGTTTGTGATCCAAAACAGACAAATAATGAACAATTGAGGGGAAAAAAATTGCTTCTTACCATTTCTTTAATGAGCAGATTGTTCATTTTGCTGCTGGTGCTGCCAGTCCTGAGTCACCTCAGAGTTCCCAGCTGTTTCTTGGCTCTCTGGGGCAGCTCTTGCATTGTTTCCCTCTCCTGTGGCCTTGAAAAGTTCCCTCTGGCAAGTTTTGTTCTGGCTGTGGAGTGCAACTTCCAGAGTTTTCCCTGGGATATCTCAGCAGGCAGATTCAGAGGGGTTTTGACTCATGGTTTGAAGTGCTTGGAGTGCCATTAATTTATTTCACTCTCCTGGACCTTGAGGAAGTACTTGCAGGAAGTTCTTTCTGCTCCTTCACTGCACTCGCCCTCCTTTCAAAGAGCCATCAAACAATAATGGGGAACTGGCATCTTTTGGAGAACTTGCACAATATCTTCTTCTCCAGTGTTCCTTTTTTTCCTCTGGGCTATCTGGGTACACCTGACAAGTTTTGAAGGGCTCTTAATGTGCCTTTTTTCATCAAAAGTTGAAGCACTGAAGTTTGGTGTTCCTAAAAATAACAGCAGTTGTATCTACCCTGTTGAAGAGCTGAAAGCTCAGCAGTAGCTAAAACCTTGATGGTGGAGAATTTAAACTGTTTTTAAAGCTTTTTTTCTTTCTCTTTTTCTCTGATTTTCTCCTTATCTCCAATTCAGGAAACACTGATATGTAAAAACAATAAAAATGTACATCCACGCAGATAAATTCAGTGCAGGGATCAATTTTTCCTTAGCAAATCATTTCCTCTTGGAGGTCATTTTAAGAGAGCCCCGTTTTACATAAACAGACTTGATGATTTAATAAAAACTGCCTTGGATTTTAGCAGCTGTGCTATTCCCAGAGAGATCACTTTTCATGTGGTTTGAGGATTGAATTACTTGTGTGCTGAAAAGGTTGCTCCATTGGCTCACGGATTTCCTTACAGTAGAAACACAGCCTTTGTTTACTTTGCTAACTTTATTTATTAGCATAAGAATATGTCACCCTGCATTATGTGGAAATCTGATGCTGGTGCTTTGAAATGACAAATCCAATTATGATTTAATTGTAGTCTGTATGTTGGTTTGTTGTGTGAGGGTTTGTTTTTTAATAAGGTAATTTAGTATTTCGTCCTGCTCTATGTCAGAATTACTGGAGGTTCAGACTTTCAGCACAGATAAAATTGAATTTGCTGGCATTGTGTTCATTGTGTTTTTCTTTTGTCAGCCTTCTCCTTCTTGAGCTCTTGTCACTCTGTAACTCTGAAAGCACAAAACTACTGAATTAGGAATTTTAGAAGAATTCCAGTACATCCTGAAGCCATCCAGTCCAGCTGGAGGACTCAGGAGAAGCTGCTAATGATCTGCATGTTTGGACATTGGAGTCTTTTCATTTTGACTCAGTCATTCCTTCATTTCTCTGCTTTTGAAGCTGCAGAGGCCAGACGTGCAAGCAGCCAACTTGTCCTTACCCAGAATTGTCCTGCCCAGGCCATGTGCCAGAGAAGCTTCCTGCAGGCAATTGTTCAGGAATTTTGGGATGGTCGCAGCAGGAAACCAATCTATTTTTATTCTGGGCCAATTTTTCCTGGTATGATTCCCCCTCTGTCTTATTCTGGTTCTGCAGAAGCTGTGCTGGAATGTTAAATATCCCTGTCAGAGCTCAGGGCTCTGAGAGAGCAGCGAGAGCTCTTCTGGTGCCAAACTTGTTCTGGCACCAGCAAGGGAGGCTCCAGAGTTCTTTAGGATGGGTATTTATTTGTAACAACTGCTTTACTTACAGGAGAGAAGCTTTAGCTTATTACTGGCTGGGCTAATTAACCTGTTTACCTGGTTAATTTCCCTGTTTACCCTGTTGGGAGCAAAATGAGGCTGTTTGTTCATTATGTTATGGTGAGAAGCATTGCAGTTCCTTGGAAAACAGATCTGATCCTTGCAGAAAACTGGTTAAAGCCTTAAATCATGAATGCTAAAATATGGATATATTTTAATGCAGAACTGCCAGTGTTTCTACTTTAATGAGGGCAATGAAAGTTTCCTTTTATTGCTCCCCTTTACTTCTTGTGCATCATGGAATGAACGAGGAGACCCCACAGATCCAGAGTTTAATGTCCCAAAAGATAACTGCCACCAACCAACCTGGATATAAAGATGTAGAAACCCTCTTCTTTTACCCATAGCTCACATTTCTTCCAGAGTTAAAATTTAGCACCCCGTGTGCTGGAAATCTGACTTGTTCTCCTTAAAGAGATTTCTATCTTTCCCCTACTGCAGTCATTCTCATGTGTAACTACCCCCACTGTGAAATCTATAAAAATCAGCACAAGGTTCTCTGCTAATTTTCAAGTTCTTTCCCAACTTTCTCCTCCATGTGCTGCTGCAGTGGCTTTTTCCCCACTGGGTTAATGCTGAATATTTTTTAGTTCTGTCGCATGTCACGAAGGGGCAGACACTGGGATCAGGGCTGGTATTGTTGGCACTATGTTCCAATTTCTGTTTTCAGTCAGGATGTTCCCCTGCCCTTGCAGATGTTTTCCCTTTCTACCATCTCAGGAATACATGAAACCCTTTTGCTGTGACATTTACTGGGCGCTTGGGTTGCGTAAGTTATTTATGAGTGTTTCAGTTTTGAAATCTGTCATCGTGGAGCCACCACAATGCTCTCATTGTTCTCCTCTGCTAACTGCTGTGCCTGCATTTTTATTTGAAATTGTTCTGATTGTTTCTGACAGCGACCTGCAAGATTCAGTCACTCACTGATGTTTTGCAGTTGGGATAATTTTGGTTTTGATTCCAGGCCTTTCAGATTTGCCCTGACTGCACTAAGACATTCCTATTTGAATTCTTCCAGTAGCAATGGATGATCTGTCACTGAAACTCCTTTAAATCCTTTTCTATTACCCATTTCTCAATTCAAGTATTGTGTGGGTGTAAAAGTCATGGGGGGAAAAAGCCTTGGTCATTCCTGTGCTAAAAAAAGAAAAAAAATCTCTTGCAGAGCTTGCAGAAATTAGGGAAGAAATGGGGAGAAATGTTTGTCCTTCAGGAATGAACATGTCAAAAATTTAAGAGAATGTTTTAAGAGTTGTTTCTGTAGCTGTGCTGTGAAGTCAGTGAAACAGAGTCCATTTATAACTTTCCTTATTTCCTGAATTTACATGTGTGAACATTTGGCAGGTCTCTGTACAGTGCAGCCTCTGTATTAATAGATTTCATTGAGACTTGAAGAATGTATCATTAATACACCCAGGCAGATTTTCAGCATACTTAGTTAAATGTAGGACTTCACTTAGAAATGAATAAAATTGAATTTTCCCATTGTTACATTTAAATTTCAAAATAGTAGGGTTTAAGGGAAAGAAGAAACCTGCCATTGTTTAAGACAATGGAATCATTTCTGACAGGTTGTATTTCTTTTGCATTTCAATGAAATTGTATGGGTCTTAAAGGGTTTTTTGTTCAGGTTTTTTCCCCAGTATTTCTTCTTCCAATTCAATGAAATTGTAACTACAATTAGGACAAAGTAAAGGACTATCAATGAGGAAAAAGACAGCATGGCTGCAATTTTCTAGTATTGACGTGTTCAGTATCTACCTGTGCCTAGAATATAAGTTTTAATTATTTATATCAGCTACAATCTTTGCTATCTTGTCATCTCTCAGTGAAAATGTTACAGCATTCCTTCTCTGTCAGTTAAAACAAAACTGAGTTAAAATACTTTGGCTTGAAATATTTGCCTACAAGAACTGCAAAAACAAACTTGGAGAACAGTGAACTGGATTAAAATTCAGGAATATTCAATGTGTGGTGCTGGGCTGATGATGATGATGATGGTGGTGTTCATCCCACTATCAATTCCAGCCCTCATTCTGTAGGATTTCACCTGGAACTCAAAAGATCAGCTGTTTATTTTGCTGCATATGAGCAACTTGTAGTTGTTCTTTTTTCCTTCCATACGATTTTTGCATTTTTGCAGCCTAATACTTTCTATTCCCAAGTTTATTGTTCAGTTATTCCAAGGATTTTGTGCATATTCATGGAGACACGATATTTTTAATTATTTAAATTGTTTCTCATTTTAATTCTCTTTTCTATTTTAATTATTGAACTCGTTTTTCAGATGTTTTTCTGCATTCTCATTGCAGTCTCTGACAGGTGTCTGGCTACCCTGATGTCCATTTTCTAAAATTAACTAATCATCAGCTTTGCTTTATTGGAAAGCTGGTCTTTGCAAATATTTTTGAACAGTTTAAGCTAAGTTTGACTTTCTTTCAATTTTTCCACATTTTTACAGTGCTGATACATCCTTACAGAATTGTTTTGTTTGAAATTGGAAGAGTGGAGAGAACTCGATTTTAAGAGATGGTAAAATAGCAGAAATGGAGGAAATCCAGTTAAATATGGTTTGGAAGAAAATGCTGTTGCTCCTCCAGTGCTGTTTTGCATAGGTATTGCAGCACATCCAGCTTATACAGCCCTCTGCTCTGAAACAGTGCACAAAATGAGGATTTTGCAGCTGGAGCTGTGGGGTTGGGAAGCAGCTGCAGTTTCTGCCCGAGGCAGTGCCAGTGGTGGGTGCTCAGGGTGTGACAGATGTGCCTCGTGGGTGAAGTGCTGCTGGCAGGGGACAATAAAAAGATTGCTGCATGGAATGAATGACTCCTCCTGGGCAGTGCCCAGTCACTGCTGGCTGGCTCCAGCCAACCCTGCAGAGCTGGCCCACTCCTGCCTTTGTCAAATCCACACTTTGTGCAGGCAGCCAGAGCATCCTCCAGCATCAGGCAGTTGCTTTGCTGGGAGAAGAATCATTGCTTTTAGATGTTGGGAAGTGCCTTTGCTTCTCTCCCAGCTTTAGGGGTCCTCTGCAGACAGTGGATGCTGCTCCTGGACTGTTCCTTCAAAAAACTGGGATGAGGTGCCTGCTAGGATGTGTAACACAAGATCCAGCCCCAAAGTGTCCTGCCCCTGGGATGGGGCTGGGAAGGATCAGGCTTTTCTGCCTCCCTGAGCAACAGAGGGGGACTGATGCCAGAAGGAGCTGGAGCCAAGCGTGCTGGAACTGCTGATGAGCTCAGCAGCAGAAATTCTGGACAGGAAACAGAGTGGGGATAAGTGAAGTTGTAAATATCCAAGTTGTAAACATCCATCCTGTGGAAAACGTGGAGTGAGCAGGGAGGGGGCTGAAGGATGCACCCACGTGCTCAGGGAGGACACATGATCTGGTGGTGGAAAAAACCAGAAGCCCCTTTTGTGCCTCTTTCTCAGTCTCTAAAATGGAGATGTTGGTTTCTCTCTTGATCCTTTTCTTTCCTTTCATATCTCTGTACTCCTGTTTTCAGGGAATGCTTTCAGCCTGTGTGCTGTGCAATGAAAATTCCTTAGACTGACTGGAATCTGGGGATGCTGTTACATTTTTAAAAAGTTGTGAGAAATGTTTAAGAAAGGAAAGAGCAGCTAAAATCAAAATCCTGCAGTTTAATCTGTCAGATATTCTTATCAGAGGAAATGAAGCACATCAAGATTATTCCAGAAGACAATGCGTGCATCTCCCAAGAACTAAATGTTGACAAGGCCATGCTTAAACTGGCATTTCTTAAATTTCTAAGAACCCTACTTTCCTCCTTTTCATTATTCAAAAGAAACTGAAAAATCCCAAGCTAAAAAAAAAAAAATCCTGTTGAGACCTTTCAGAGCTGATTCTTCAGTGAGTTAATTCTCCATTTTCTGCCCGTTGCAATTGAAAATCAGGGTAGGAAATAGCAACAGGCAAAGCTCATTTGTATCACTCCTTTCCTACTCGAAATTAAAACAACAGTCTCTTCCTTAAATGTTTTTTCAGCACATTGTACTGGGATTAGTTAAGGTTTTCTACTGATTTGCTTTCATTTTGAATACTGATGATGGGAAGGAAAGGAGAGAAGTGTGTATATGCAGAGGGTGATTTCATAATTTGGACACAAGCCCAAAATTATGCCATTTTTGTCTCGTGGTTTCTAAATTTCCAGTATTTCCAGCATGGCCTTGTTCAGTGCACACCTGGAGCACAGCTTTCTGCAGAACTTTGTTCTTCAGACTTAATCATGTGTGAATGCACAAGTTTTAGGTAATTTTTGGAGTATTTTTTCATGTAATATTGTCAGACTTTCCTGTTCCAAACCCATTAAGTGAAGCCCTGAACAATCATTCCATGATCCTCACAAAAGTGCAATTTTATTGCCTGCTTTTTCATAGCTGTATTACAGCATCACCTTATTAGACTTTGCTTGACGACTTCTTAGGATCAGATGGCAATAAAAATTGAGAACTTTGTGAAAAGGCAAGGGTCTGGGAATGAGGATTTTTTTGAAGGAAACCAGAATTATGGGTTGTGTGCTAAAATTTTGAATATTAGCTCAATGGCTCAGCTTACTCTCTTCTCATTCAGGAGGATTCTTCACAGAATAAAACTTCCATTAAATTGCTGTTTTAACAGCAGATACATTGAATTTTGAAGAGTGGAGCTGGCAAGACGTTTCACATCTGTCTTATTTTCCAAATGTGTCTTTTCAGCAGGTGAACAGTAATTTTCTATCCTTGCTGCATAGCCTGTGATAAGCAGGGAGTTAACAGTGTAAAAATATATCCAGTTAACAATATAAAAATATATCTGTCCAAATTCTAAACAGAGCCTTGAATATTGAGATTTTTTGTGACTCTGAAATGTTTAGTGGAGTACCTGCCCCCTTTGTGTTTAAATCCAGGAACTTGTTCTTGGGGTAAGAAATCTTATTTAGTGTAAATAATGCAGCTGGTAGTATTCATTCCTTATTTTATTTTTCCTGGAAAGTAAACAGCACTGGTTCAAGCTCCACAGATGCAAACTACTTTGAAAAGAAAAAAAAAAAAAAAAAGCCAAACCAAATGTAAATAGTGGTAAGAAAGTTTGAAATTGATGTGACAGAAGTAAAACAAGAGCCAATTTTGCATCAGTAGCCAGTTTCTTTGGGTTAGGAGCTTGTTTTTGTGTTTCTGCTTAACCAGATATTAACTTTTCTGCTATAAAGCAATCCTGGAGCCAGATTCTCTTTCTGAATGTCTTTGTACCCAGCAATTGAGACAACTTTGTGCAGAATGCTGTTAAAAAGAATATAACACCAAGGCTGCACATCTGTTTCTCATTTCAAAGCCAGTCCTTTTACTCCAAGCCTGTATTTTTTTCCTTCTGCCATGAGATTTGGGGGTTTTTAAACTTCAGTAAACAGGCCAGAATAAAAAGATTGCTCATGAAATGGGTTACTGGGTATCATTTACTCAGAAAGCTTTGGCAGCCCATGGATCTGGTCCTCTTGGGATGATGTGCATCCACAGCTTGATTTGTTCTATTAAAATGCTACAATGTAAAAAAAAAAAAACACCAGTTCTGTGAAATGGAGACTGAAATCAAGGCTGTGGCATCAACCTGAGAGATCTGCATGTCAGGAGAGGGTGGTGGGAAAATGTGGATTCTCCTGGCTGTGTTTGTAGCAGCCATGAAATCCAGAAGGAATTGGTGATTTCCAGCTCTCCTAAGCTCTGAAAAGTGACCTGCAGGTGAGGAAAAGATAAGAGCTCCTTAATAAATCCTTCCTGCCCCAGCTCGCCAGGCTGGGTGCAAGAATTATGTATTTCTGGTTCTTTTTGTTGTGCTTTTACAGGGTTTTTTTCTGCCTGGAAAATGAATTGCTGTATAGTGACACATCACTGAGGGGCTGGGCTTATTCCCTGCAAAAGTTCAGTGGGATTTTGTACATCTGTGGTCAGACAGTAACTGGTTTGAGATCAAGAATCATAAAAATTGCAGCATCTCTCAAGTACTGTGCTCCTGTAAAGCTGTTCCTCAGGAGGATCACAGTGGGACCAAGGATGGTGGGGAATTGTTCAGAAGTGCAAAAGCAAATTCATGCCAGCCTTGGGCCTTTGGGCTCTGATGGGCATGATTAAATAGGAGAAAATTTCCTTTCCATGCAACAACAAATTGGTCACTTATTAAATCTGGAGATGTTTTTTAGAATGATTTTGTGTCTATTTGTTGTTCAGACTGGTTTTATTCCTGTGTGATTACTGCCTGTGTGGTCTCCTGGCACAGGAATCTGAGATTATTTTGCCTCATTCTTTTTCCTTTCTGAGGTCTGGTCAGTGGCTGCTGAACAAATCTCTGCCCTGCTCCATTTATCAGAGAGAAGCTGCTACTGAATTTGGGCAGGAAAGGTTTAGATGTGGGCAGCTTCATGGAGTTCCTCCCTTTCGTGGCACTGGAAAGTTTTAATCATCTCAATTGAGAAATAAAGTCCCTGAGGGTGAGAAAATGTTCTCCCAGTCACTGCCTACATGAAAAGGATTTCATTATAGTGGATGTCTTCTTTAGTGGTACCTGCTCAGGCAGCAAATGTGGTGCTGCAGGTGGATTTTTGGCTCTCTGATATGTCATTTGTTGGCTCATGTGGCTGGAATTCTGAGTTTAAAAGTACTTAACAAATATTTCCATTCAGCAGGCTCTCCCCACTGTAAAAAGCAAGTTGTTACAATCAGCAAGTACACTTTTTAGTACAGCTTTTTAGGCTTCTGTGGTTGCTGCTAGAAGAAAAAAATGTTCTTTATTGTTGTGCTTTATGTTTTTAAGATCCTGTGTGTATGGTCAGATTTGTTACCCAAACCTGAATTTGCCATTGTGGCACCATGGAAGGTCTCTGCCACGCAGGGGGAAAATAAATGTTTAAATCTTTCCATAGCAATAGATTTGGTCATGTTAATGTGTACCAGTGCAAAAAAATCTAAAAATAATGTACCTGCAACTCCTGGATCTGCAACCTTATTAATATTTTATTAATATTAATACTTTAAAAGGCACTTAATGAGAGCCTTCCTGGCATTGTCCACACTGATGACAACACAAAGGACACTTGGATTTAAGGAGCATCCCCAGGCAGTGGTGGCCACTCTGGCTGCCAGGGTGGAATTCCTGGCAGGCCCTGGGCCAGGTCTGCCCCTCTCTGAGATAACCCAGGGCACCTCATGCTCACCAGCCTGGCACTCTGGATCCTTGCACTGACTGGGGCAGCAGCACCTGGGAATTCTCAGTCCAGGCTCAAATCCCAGCTTTTGGGAGCGAGGATCAAAGCAGGGTTTGCTGAGTAACAAACCCAGCCAGGTTTTAGGGCTGCTTGATGGATGAGCTGTATGTAGAAAGGTTGCACTCAGTTCTCTGCTCATATTTGCATAGCCCAAGGTGGTTTACATCTTTTAATCAGTTTTGCCCCTGGGAAGAAACCAAAATCTCTCACTGTTGTTGTGCCTGCGTTTCGCTGAGGTGCTGTGATAATTTAAAATAAGGCTGAGGTTGGCTGTGCAGGCTGGGGATGGTTTCAGTGGGCCATGAACTCTGATCTGTCCTGCAGCACCAAAAATCTGGGTTGTGCTTCCCCCAGAAACCTTGGATAACCCTGCCAGGGTCAGGAGTTCCCACAGGCAGGGCTGTGAACACACTCCAGGCTTAGACATTGGTCTCTGTGCAGTGCCCCACAAAGAGCCAGATGCAAGAGACTGCTGCACTTGGGCTGTTTTAGTGGAATTTTGAAACCCAGAATTCTCATTAAATGTCTAAATCCACAGTGCCATCCCACCATATTTAGTGGATAATATTGAGAGGACATCAAAATATCTCAAAAAAAAACGCTGAAGTTGTTCAGTTCTCTGTCCTGCATTGTGAATATCCACGTAACTTCATTTATCTCAGGAACAAAAAACCCAAGAAAAATAAAACTTTTTTTCTTTTCCCCAATAATTTTTTTAAATCCCTTTTTCTTTTTTAATTCATGATGATGTTTATCAGTCATGGTACACACACACCAAACCCCTATGGCAAAATAAATCTTTGAAGTATGAAGAACAATTTCTGTAGCTTCAGGAAGAGAAGGTGAAGTGCTGATTTTGTTTATTTTAGAAGAATAAGTGTGGTCAGGAAGGTGCCAAATGTTTGCTAATCACATTACATCTGTCTTCCTTTTCATAGTTATGTTTCAGTTGTGTCTGTTTGTGTTTTTTGAAACCTAATTATGCATTAGATAGTTTTGCATGAAGAGCTGAGTGAGGATCCCAGTCTATTTTGATCAGTAAACTTAGAATCCTGTCAGCTAAATATAAATATGGCTTTTTATGAGCTTGAATTCCTGTAGGAATCAGTGTAAAAGCTCACAGGATGTGTTTTGCTGAAGACTGATGTTGGGCTGGGCAAGTTCCCACAGTTTTATCAACAAAAAGGGTGTTTGAGACCATCAGGAATTGTTACACTGGGAAGGAGTAAGATTGTTGAGAGTAAGTTGTGATTTGATGAATTCTGAGAGGAGTATTTCTATTCTTGTGAAAATCCTGCCTCTTCTGAACCCAGGGTGATCCTGGTGATCCTTCCCCTGTCACATGTCCTGCTCCTTTCTATTGAAATTTGTGTGGCTTTGAGGTCCCTGCAGAAATCCCACTCTGCTCCTTGAAGTTCTGTAGGAAAAGCTGTTTGGAATGAATCAAGCCCAGCTGCTTCATCTGTGAGAGAGCAGGGTATGAAATGATCAGAACTTGGAAGAAAAATAAGGAAACAATGGATACTGGGATTGCTCAGGCATAAGTTCCTTCCATTTTCTGACTGCCTGCTGTCCCAGAACGTGTGGAATTGTGTTCATGTGTGACATTTCTCTTCTCTTCCCTCAATCTGCATCTCACTGGCTTGGAATCAGCCTGGCAGCTCCTTCCCTAAAGCTGAAATAAAGTTCTTCATGGTCAGGGCTTGAGAGGAACATAAACTAAAACCTCACAGTCCTTGTAGGAGCCTGTAAGGTTGTCCAAATAACAGATAAACTGAAAAATCAAAGCAGAAAAATAGAGAAAGATACAGCAGCCTCAGAGCCACAGATCTCTGGAGGCTGGGAGATGTTGGGCTTGGACACCTACTTGGGGAATTTCTTCAGCATGGTTCTTTCCCTGAACTGATCCACTGGAACAGGCTTTTACTGTGTTTTGTGGCACTCAGATGCTCCTTTTGTGGCTTTGCAGCCAAGTTTTCCTTCTTGCCCTATCCTCTGTCTTGTTATAAGCTTAAAAATATATTTAAAGCAGGAAATCTTAAACCCCACTTCTCTTCCCTGTTGCTTTCACCCTTCCTCACTGTCGAAATTGAGTTGGGGAAAATGATTGTTCTGTTCTCTGTCATTTTTACCTGTTTGCAGTGTCCAGTAATTTTCTGAGTGTTCAGAAAGATTCTGCTTTTATTTTGGGAGCCAAATAGGAGGATGAATCAGATTGTGGGTATTATATTTGAAATACTTTTCTGTTTGTTTATTTGGCAGGTCCTTGACCAGTATGAACGAGAAGGGTTTAATTTCCTAGCTAAAGTTTTTAATTCTTCACATTCCTTCTTGGAAGACTTGACAGGTCTGACTTTATTACACCAGGAGACACAGGCTGCTGAGGTAAGCAAATAAAATTTGGATGTTAATTAATCATGTCATCAAATGATTGAATTAAGCAGTGGTATTTCATTTACAGAATAATTGACACAATGATTTAGACATTCTCTTAAATTAATGGTAACTTTCTGTATCTGAGTCTAAATATTACTTTTAAAGGAAACAGGTGACTTGGGTTATGTGGTGTGAGGAAATCAATTGCAATTTTAGGTCATCTAAAATGTAATTATGCTTCTTGATGGATTACAGTGTGGGGGAAGCAATGCTGTTTACTTGCCCAGTGACAAAAAATGGAATTTGGGCAGAAACTGGGGTGTGTTTGATCTCATGGACAGCAGCACTGCTGATAACTCAATACTGAGTTGTGATACTGTGTTCCATAAAAAATCAAACAGGTATCTCCTAATAGTGTATGATTTGTATTCCTTCCTCCCTCTGCCAATATCTCTTCCCTTCTACATCATCATTTAATTTTGGCAGAGCTGTGTCCCAGGGATGGCTCTGAAGCAGTGATTATTCAGCCCCTGCAGCCTGTGTCAGTGCTGGAGCTGTTTTTTCAGCTGGACAGGACTCCACAGTGTTCCTTAATAAAGTTTTGGGTGGATAATGATGCCTTGGCTCTCTGTTTCATGTTTTAAGCTTTGAAAAATAATTGTAGCAGATGCTGGAAGCATGAACTGTAAAATACCTAATGCATTCTGAAATCAGCATGGTCATACCTAGAAAAAAACTTAAATATATATCTGAGAGGGATCCAAGAAGGGAAAACAAGCACCCTTTAACACATGCCACTCATTAACAGCAAGAATAATTAAAGTCTGATTGCCAGGCCTGGCTTTTAGTGTCTAGGCTGCTAATGTAAAACATAAAAACAATTAAAATCAGTAATGTATTATTTTGCAGATATTAAGCCATACAGCTTCAGAATAGGTGTTTGTTAATGAAGTTTTAGATACTCTACAAAATACAGAGTCTGGTGGGAGTTTACTGCAACTGACTGAAGTTCAAAGCTTTGCTTAAAACCCAGAATTTGTGTCCTTTCAAAACTCCTGGGGTACTTTAGTGAGGTTTGTGCAGTGAAATCACTGCTCAGAGGTGGAAAATCTGACATACAAAGTATTTGCAGAGCTCATGCTTTCAAATTAGGTGAACTGCCATAAAACCAGGGAGCTTGCTTGATTCTTCCCAGTGGGATTGCTGCATTTTTGGGAACATTCATCTCTTTTAGCAGTTAACCAGTTTAACAGTCTTGATGAGTCTGTGTTTGAGTGGCAGGGGCTGACAGGCAGATTATTTATCTAGATTCTGGAGCACCCTTGCTTGCTTTGGCTTAAAAACCATTTCTTTGTTACATTTTGCCACTGTTGGCTCTGAAAAACAAAGAGGTTGTTTTGTGCTCCTCCACAGGTCTCTCAGTTCATCATCTGGGGCAATTCTTAAATTTTTTAGGTGCACCAGAGAGTGCTTTTAACATCTTTTCTGCAGCATTATTCTCCTATCTTGAGCTCCTTTTCTCTTGTATTTCGAGCTCCTTTTTCTCACGCTGCAGCTGGGGACTGTGAGGTCTGCAAAATGATTTTTCAGGTTTCTGGCTGCTTTGGAGCTGCTCTTGGCAGAATGTGTTCCCTAAAATGGAGCCATTGCTAAGGTTGGTGCTCCTTTGATTTGAGATATTCTCATTGCACTCTAAAGACTGCAGCAAAAGCAGTGAGAGGTTTCATCAGGTGTGTATGGCCTGGGTTGGGATGGGAATGTTTCATTTTTCTGGTGAGAAGTTACCTGCTTTTCACCACTCAGACTCTTCTGAGAGATTTTGTGGATTATTGGTGCCTTTGGAGAACATAAAAATGGCTTCTGGTAACTGCAGATTTTCCTTTCTTCCTGTCTGGTAAAATGTATCCAGTGCTAGTCCAGAACTATAAAGAAAATAGACTTGTAAAGTTAGATGTCATCCAACCTTATATTTACCCAGTAACATCATAATTGGGTTGTAATTCCATATATAAATCCCTGATACTTCACTAATAAACTTGCATCTGATAGGGGAACTACTCAATCTTGTGCTTATTTTTAAAAGGTTCACTGTTAAAATGTGAATTCATTCAGAGCATTTCACTGAACATTTTGCCAAGAGTGTTTTGTTGTGGTCAGAAAAAGTGTCGTGCTACTCTTATGCTTCAATTTTTTTTTAATATTTTTTATTTTTAATTCACCTAAATGCTTAGCTGCTTTCATGATGTGTGTGGAAAAGTGCTTTAATGAGAAATTTCTTCTGAGTTTGCCTAAAAGAGAATCTGGATAAGTTGTGCATGTTCTGTAGGAGTGGCTGTTAAATACAACATTTTTGGATAGCCTGAATTTCCATGAAAACTCCCCCCACATTATTAGCACTGAGTGTGTTTGCCCAGATTTAAGGAGCACAATTTGCAGGAAGATATGGGAGACCTTTCACTTAGTGAAAATCTTTTTTTACTTGTTTCAGTCCTATTCCAGGGCTGTGCTGTTGACCATAATATTTTAATACAGATCTGGAGTGGTTTAAAGTCGATACAAATTGCAGGATTTTTAGTCATTAGAACACCTATTTCTTCAACATGAGCTGCATCAGGAGATCATAAATGTTCTCCACGGCTTCCTTAGCATGACAATTAATAAATAATAACACCAGCAAGCTTTCCTATCCTGCCCTGAACTGACAGTACATTTCAGGCATCTGCTCCTTCTACATCTGGCTTTAATTTAGGTTCTCTGGAACATTTTAGGGTTTTTTTTACCCAGTTAGATCTCTCTGTGATGACACAGGCTGGGAGGGCCAATGGAAGCTGTGGGAAACTCCCATGTCAGCACTCAGGCCCTGTTTCCACTGGATCCAGTTCATCTGGGGAGCTGCCCGAGCTGATGGAAGCTCTGAATTTCTGTTTTCCACATCACCTCGGGTCCTTTCTGCAAACCTCAACTTCTAAACTTGACCCTTGCTGGCCATGCAGTCGAGTTTAATGGCTGGGCTTAAAACAGAGACAGCCTGAGCATCCTTGGGCTCTTAATCAGGGGCTGGAGGTGTGGAGTTGGAGGCAGAAAAGTGAAGAATTTCCAGGTCAGAGCTTGGCTGGGCTGCCCAGGACTATATCAATATATTTATCAATATATAAATTCCATATCAATATCTATATTCCATATCAATGCATCCCTAAACCCATCTGCTGTGCTCTCCACATGCTCCAGATGAACCCTGCAGAGGGTGGTGGGGTGTAAAGATGCTTTTCCTCTAAAATTTCTAATTCCATCTGAAGTTTTCTCATCCTGAATCACAGCTTTGCTGATATGCTCAATTCACTTCTGTAATTCTCATTTCTCTCTGTAGTAAGTGTAAATATACTTTTCTTACTTTGGATTTCAATTCCTGAATTACTTGGATGCTTTACTGCACTTCCTGCTTTCATCAGGATGAAAGAAGATTATAAAACACACACCAGAAATAAAATTTGCACTTGGTTTTCTGATTAAAAAACAAGAAAGGGTTTGAAGTTGCAATCCAAGAGGGTCGTAAAGAGCTTTGGAAAAAAAAAATCAAATCTGTAGCAGAGTTCCTATTTTTGAATGTGAATTTAAAGGTCAGATATTGGTGCCAGCAGGTCATTATGTCTGTGTTATTTTACTTCAGTAATGTTGTATTTCAAGTTTCTGTCTCTTACAAAAAGTGTGGTATCTGGAGTTTCTGTGACAAGTTCTTGTAGCCAGTGATTGAAACCTGTTTGGCATTTCCAAAATCCCTTTTCTGTGCTGGTTTACTGTATCCCAAACCATCATATTTAATGGAAAAAAAAAAAGTATTCAGGATAGTAAAATACTTGGAGAAAATACAGACAACCCAATTTTATCATTTCTGCACTTATCTGAGGTTTGTCCCTGACCATTTTTCAGTCATTTCTTGAGGAACAAGGCTTAGCTGTAGAATAAGCAGCTGGTATTAAAAAGGAACTTTGTGCTTGTCCTAATTTGGAAGAAAATTCAGAATTTCCAGTGTGCTTTGCTATTAAAAATATCCTGCTTCTTTCTGATTCTGCATTATATTATGCTGTGTATTTGATGCTGAAACAATAACATATGAATAGCCAAAAAAAAACCCCAAGCAAAACAGAAAAACCCAGCTTCAACAATATTGTAACAGTAAATTCTGTAACTTGACAATTTTTCTCTATTAGCCAAGTACTATTCAGAATTTAATTTTATTTGGTGTTATGAAAACTTCCTAAAGAAATCATTACTAATGGGTAGCCCAAAATTAATATTTGAGACTTTTCTGTGACTGTGAGCTTTTTTTGTTTTCCTTCATGTTTTTAATCTGGTGCATTTCTGGAGAAATTCATTTTGACAGATTCAGGCCTGCCCTGGAATTTCTTTCTTAAGAGATTAAGAGATTAATTTGTTTTCTTTCAGGTGGTGGGTTGTTTTTTTTTCTTTTTGAGTTTTCTCGTGATGTCAATTAGTGTCATCATTTTTCTTCATTCATCAAGCAATGTTTCCCACCTCTTTGAATAATGGTATATTTTTTTTCTGCTGATGCCCTCTGCTGCTTTTGGACGGGTTTAGAAATACCTAAAGTAGTGCCTCTGTTTGCTACCAAAACATGAGCTCCTTGCCTTTGCCCTGATTGTTTCACTGATAATTTCAATTATTATCATTAATTATATTCAAATGATCTTCCTGGGACTGAGGTCAGCGAGTGACGTGCACAAATATTCCTGTTTCATGATACACCTGAATAAATGTGTGTTTGTGCCTTCAGGGCAGGGAGGGGCTTGTGCAGACATCTGTTTTTGGGGGGGAAGGACAGTTGGTTGGTATCCAGTTATCATTTCTGTTTGAAATGTCAAATATATGGGAAAAAAACCCCACTGAAAGAAGTGGAATAATGGCATTTGGGTTAGCAACAGGTTTTGTTGGTTTGTATATTTTTTTCCTGTATTTAACTGAATTGCTGTCTTAGTGTCAGAACATTGATAGAGTTTAAATCTCTATGTAAAATTTCACAGTCAGTCTCCTGTAACTATAAAATGGAAAGTGCTAATAGGAATAAATCTATTCTCATCACTTTTTCTGTGAGGGGAAGGGGCTTTGCAAGAAAAACCTGGACCAAACCTGGAGCAGCAGTAATGTGCACTCTGTGTTCTCCATGAAGCTTCTGCAGACAATAATTGCTGGCTGTTCTTCCTCTTTCTGAGCAGTATTGATCAGTGGAGGTGATCAATATCAGCCCCAAGGGGGCTCTGTGCTTTCTGGGCTTTCCTCTTTTAATAAGATTTCTGCCTCCAGTCCAGTTGCAAAGGTGCACTGCTATTCTTTATGACTCATTTTAATTGCCCTCGTTACATCAGCACCTAGACAAGGAGTATTTGAGCTGATGAAGTAATGTTTTGATTTGTGCTGTGGTAGTAAATGATGTTAAATTGTACTTTATTGAAGATTTTAGAGTCATTTTTGCTAATGATGAAGACAGCACCCCAAAATTTTGAAGGGAACTGCTAGACTGAAGCTGTAAAATCTTTATTTTGGGGAAGCAATTATTTTCTAGAAAGAGTTTCAAATTCTGTTGACTCTTCTTCCTTTGAAGGAAAAATCTCCAGTAAAGGAGAAGTAATATAATTCAGGGATTAAATCTCTTCCATTCCAATATACTTTGTCACAAAGAATGAATAGAGTGTTCAAGATGCATTCTGTTATTCTCATGTCAAGAATAAGAAATTACACAGCACAGACAGACACGCTGATGAACTTCTTTAATTCTAATTAAGACCATAAATTCTACAATGTGCATCTCAGTCCAAGAGTATATGAGTGCTTGTAGATCATTCAAATGAAAAAAAAAAAAAAACAAGAAAAAAGTTTGCTGCTGGCCAAGTCAGTGCCAGATTTCAATAAACACCAATTGTTGTAGCCTTACCCAGAGGTGCTGTGAATGTCTTGGGGCAGGGCTGCCTCAGCACCCCCTCAAGTGTTAATTAAATTACTTCATTAGGGATCAACATGCTCTGGTCATCTTGGAGCCTGTGAAATGTTGTCCAGCAGAATATTTTCATTGTTAACCATGTCTGCCTCCTCCTGACAATCCAGATTTCCTCTGGAAACATCTCCTGAACTTCTCTGAGGGCATTTCTGTCAGGGTGAACCCATGCAGGCAATATCCCATCCCCCAAGTGCAGTGGTGCTTTGTTACTGCCACCATCTGATTCACACCCCAGAACCTCTCTGCACAAGCAGCAGTGGCTTCTTTTCAACTTTGGAACCAATTTTCCTGCAGATATAGGTGGAACTAGGAAATGGTCATAAATGAAGTCGATTGAAATGTGAAGAGCTGCTGGAAAATCCTATGGGTTTAGCACAGCCTCTCTTTAATGCCAGGAGTTGCCAATTCACAGAGGAAATTAAGCACCACAAATTTTAAGAACAGAACATCAATTTTAAAGACATGCTCCTATGTGGAAATCTCATCTGGAAAACTATTTGCAAACAACTTCTCAGCTTAAATTTTCAGCATGTCTCAGGGTTTCTTCCTTTGTGAACAATGAAATAATTTTGCCAGCGTGAATGTTTAAAGATTTGCATCCGTGTTGCTACTGAGTTTTGGTTGACACTAATTTACAAAACAGGCAGATTTGAGAGCCTCTAACATTCATAATAACCTAGCTCTTACTGGCCTGAGCTCTCTTTCTATTTGAATATTTTCCTGCTGTTTGCACTTTAATGAACATCTCTGCAAAGTGCTGGTGTTTCCTTTCCCTCACTGTAGTTCAGATTCTCCTGAAGTTTCCTTTTTCCAACACTTTTTTGGAACACATGAAAACTTGGCTTTCAGCTGAAATCTGCCATGCAGCATAGTTGTTTTTATGGAATTGGCTGGAGTCCTGGAGAAACCACCTGATATCTTAGGAGTGATAAAAATTAATGACCAATTCTGTAGTTAAAACCCAGCTTTGATTCCAAGATGAGCCACTTTGTGCCTGAGAAGATAAGGATTGGTTCTCTCTTATCTCTTCAGTGATAATTTTTCCCTAGCAGTGACATCTCTTAGTTGATTTAAGGTCAAATTAGTTGGGAAGTTAAATCTGGTAAATTGTAAATTAAAGCTGTGCCTGACCTCATGAAGAGACATCAAAAAAGTCTGCATTGTTATACATGTAATAAAAAATCAGCCAAGAGAAAAGTGTCTCACTTTAAAGCTTGGAGGAAAAAAAAGAGTTTTAGGATGAAAAAAAAAAAAGAGTTTTAGGGTGAGTTTCTGTTTTCTTGGTCTCTCAACCTTTAAAAACCCTGCTCTAGGTATTAAATAATGTGCTTTAAGTTAGTGATGAGTTACTGCATTTTGTAGTGTTGAGTCTGGGACACCAAAGCTTTTTCTACATCTGATATTTCACAAAGCAGAGGCTGCTTTTGAGTTACTGAGTTTGTTGTTATTTTCATGTACAGAAAAACTTTTTGTTATCCTACAGGTGTGGTGATGATCTTTAGTCATTTAATTGTTACACAGCAACCTTAAAATAATGCCATTTTACTGGATAAATAGGAGTGGTTGTGGTAAATAGAAAATTCTAGGCCTGGCAATCTAACAACAGAACTTTTAAGAAGTTAGGCTGAGCTGCAAGCCCTGATAGGAAGGAAATTCATGGCTAAAATGTGACTAGGATCAGCTCCCAGAGCTGATTGGAAGTCTGTGTGTGGCAGTTCTGCTGCCATCTCTGTGCAGGAAGGTGTACATGCAGATGTTGTCTGATTATTGAAGTGTAAAACATTGCAAAATGGCCATTTAATGGCACAGGACATCTAAGACAAGAGGTGAGTTGACTCTATTCCAGTTAAAACACAAAAATAAACAGAATAAAACTGGTCTAGTTGGAATGACCTTAAAGCTGTGAGATTATGGAAATAAATTTGGAGAAAAACTCTACGTGTGCAAGTACATCAGTACTTTCTCATCTGAAAATAAGGGTTCTGTTGAAGTACTTGTTATGTACTAAATTAACTCCTGTAATTGTAAAGTACTGACTCAAGCCCACCAGGCAGTGAATTTAATCCCCTGCACGTCAAGTGTGAAATCCAATAGGTTAATCAACAAATACAAAAAATCCATGGTGAGGAAATAGATACAAACTGTGATTTAGGTGGAGATAACTGCTTAGAGGCTTATTTATTTTTTGGGAACTGAAGAAAGTCAGTCACAGAAATAGAGAAGGGATGCACAAGTAAACCTGTAAAGAATTAAGCAACCATTTTCCAGCCTCTCAAGGGGGATAGGGGTTAAGAGATACAGTTTTAAAAGTCTTTATGTTGTTGAAAAGTTTATTTGTCTAATGTCTACTGAGACAGCGTGCCAACAACAGCAAACCCAATGCAAGTTAGAAAGAGAAAACTCCTACTGGAAGAGAATATGAAGGCATAACAAAGCTATTTAGAAATATTACAGTGCAGCAGCTGGTTTTGCTAATGCTTCTTGGTTATTTTTGAAAAAATAATCATCTAATTCCCTTTGTCTTCTCACTCTGAGTAGCTGCAGTGTGTGAAGCTTGCTGGCCCATGACTCATTCTCCCCACTAATGCTATTTCTGTGAATAGCCCTTGTAAAAACATGCATTTTGTCTTAGTTGTCTTAGCTGGCAGTCGAGGAGGCTTTTTTTTCTGCCTGGGTGAGTGATTTATGTGTGCTAATCTCTGGATCTGCCTTTGCCACACATGGTGCCTGTGAAAACACTGCTGGTGCTGTACCTGGGATTGCTGTGCTCACCTTTCTGCAAGAGTCACTCAAGCACTAAAACTCATTTAATCTCTTCCTCCACAGGCAATGGTCTCATGTCTAATAAATTCTGATACCTTGGGCTTCTTTCCAGGGACAGGCAGTAATGAAACTGAGGCTGGATTTTAATTCTTACTAGATCTGAAAAGGGTAACGGGCAAAGAAGATGCAAATGCAAAATAAGATGTTATTTCCAGCCTCTAAAAGAAACTTTTTTGCATTTGATACTTCTGCTTTCTGGATTTAATCTATATTTTATAATTCGGATCAAAGTGTTGAATGTATTTCATATGCAATTTAATATTTTTTAATTTGTAGATCTGTGCCTGCAGATTATGTTTGGATTGCTCAACAAAGTAAAATCTTGATTATGGCCAAACATGTTGATAAAGTTCAAGGAGCTGTGACTTTTCTTTTTACATGGTAGAAGTTAGAGATGGTTATGGGAGATTTGGGAAAAGGAAGTAATGCTGTTAAATATCATTTTAGTTATGCTGAGGCATGAAGGTCACAAAAGTTTCTGCTAAGTGAGGTTAAATTCAAGCAAGGTTGGTCAGTAGTAACATCCCTGTAAGTAATAGCTGCTGGAGGACCTCAGGAGTTTTCAGGACAATACTAGAAAAAAGTCAGTGTATTTGGAAAATTGCTAAGATTTAAGCTCACTTATGAAATGGAAGAGTGTTGCTTTCATTGAGAAATTTCTAAATTGAAGAATAAATGTGTCCTTTGAAGAATAATTGTGTCCTTTGCATTGGAAGGCGAATGATATTCCCAGTTCTAGCATGAAGTCTGCAATCCTTCCTTCTGGTGAGATTTATTTCTTAATTCTTCTGTTTAAAAGCAAAGAGAAAGAGCTTGTGGCAGAGAAAACTGCCTATAGAATAGACTGGCTGTTCAGAATTGTTATTTTAATGTGACGGGATGAGGTAGCAGAGCACAGCAATAACCAGCAAGCTGCAATCTTTGACTCCAGCATCCACAACTCCACAGGCCTGATCTTTATTGGACTTTTTTATAAATTTGGGAGGAAGGGGGGGCTCTGATTAGCATATCTGTTTCAGGAAGCATATCAAGAGTTCTCTAATTTCATATTTAAATCTGGGACCTGATTAATACTCGAGGCATGCAGGGAGCTATAACATGAAGGCTGCTGTTACTATAGTGAGATGCTGTTAGAGACATCACAAGACTTGTTATACAAGGAAACATGATTACTTTGGATTAAAGGAGTTGCCAAAGGCTTGAAGGATTTATTGGTGCTGCTGCTTTGAGTTATATATAACTTCATTATTTTGTTGAAAACACTGAGATCTAGAACTAATGAAGCACAGTAAATGCTGCTGAAATGATTCAGCAGGTTTGACAGCTTTGAACTGACACTGAGCCACTGATGAATTTTATGGGAGCATTCTTTAGGCCTCCAGATTGCTGGATAATGTACAGAAAGGAATAAATCCAGCTTTTGCACAGAGAAATGAAGCTTAATGAGTGCAGTGAGGTGCAGCAGAGTTGATGTGATCAAGATCATTTTTCTGAAATGATTTGTAAGTCCTGAGCTTGGGGGGGAGGAAATGGCCTGAGCTGCTGGGGACGAGCTGGATCTCTGGGATGAAACATTCTGGGAGCACTGGGGATCTGCAGAGGTGGGAGCAAGGATGAGTGGCAGCAATGGTCATGTGGCTCTGAGCAAGGCAAGGGGAAGTGGGGAGTTGTGCCTTTAGAAACAAAGGACTGAAATTGGCTTTTCTTCCTGCTCACGGGTAGTGTAATTAGAGGGGAAATGCAGATGTGAAACAGCTCTGTGTGTGCAGGGTCTCTTTGCTCTGTGAGTTAGGAGTTCAGTGCATCTCACATCCACTGGGTCATTTCATTAATCTCAGCTGGATAAAGCTGGCAGCATTTTGACATTGCTTCCCTAATCCAGCTTCCCAGCACCCTAACGAGTGCTGTGACATCCAGAAACACTTTCTAGACAGCTGCATTCCTTTCTGTGAAATCTGTGGTGCTGCAGAGATGTTTCAAAAGGATTATTGCTTTAACAGATGATTAATTGGAAATTATTTATTGCTTTCTTAAAATTAGCTCAGCAGTCATCCTTTGCTCTTGATACCACGATGCACAATGAGTGCTGTGGGAATTAATGTGAGTCTGAATGAGAAATGAGCCATAATCAATGATGAAAGGTTTTTAAGTTTTGAAATAAGTCTTACAACATTCATTCCTTACAAGCAATACTATAAAGAGAAAATATGTAAAGGCAGCAGTTGTTCTTGAGCTCCCTTTGACTCTCCCCTCTGTAATGTGACTCAGGAATTTGGTTATGTAAAAAGATGACTAAGTCCCCTTGCCTTTGAGGTACAGCCCTGGGTGAAATGCAGTATGAGATTGGATTTCAGTAAATTGGATAACTTCTTTCCCAGTCTTTTTAACTTTGAATTTGGGACAAAACTACATCAAAAGCTGGATAGCTTCCTCATCTAACTGCTCCATGGATTTATTCTTTCTCTTCAGATAGTGTCTGATTGCTAAATTAAGCTCTCAGCATCAATAAATCATTTCCCTGCAGCATAAAACCTGTAATTTTTCATACCTGTTGTCTTTTGTACCTTTTGAAATATCCCTCTTGGGGCTGTGCAGTGACTCCCAGGGAAGGCACAGCAGACAGAGAGCACAAAGGAATCCAGGTGCACGGTTTGGTGACAAGCTGGGCACATTCCAGAGCATTTGCAGGAGCTGGGTGACCTCTGGGAGAACGTTGGGGTTATGGGGTTTACAGAATGAGGAGCCCAGTGAAAAACCAACTGAGGAGTTTTTCAGGAGCCTCACATGCTGTGTGGTGTGATCCATGTGGGACTCAGCAGGGCACTCCTGTTCCCAGGAAACAGCTGGGGAAGCACAGAGGATCATTCCTGATCCTGCAGGAGCACAGCTTGGAAACCAGCCCAGCCCAGCCTGGTGCTGGAGTGTGTTTCTCACCATTTGGAGGTAAATCAGAGTCTGCAGAGGCAACTGTGTGGAAAGGGTGGCCTGCTCTGAAGGGTTGGCTTGCAGACCCCATTGGCCAAGTGGCCCTGGAATATTTTAATTTAGGACTTCTCATTCTGTGCTGTGAGGGGCATCACAGACTCAAAATCTTCAAATGCAAAAAAATCTGTTTGTTCTGGATGTCAAAGAGTTGGAGGGCAGAAGGAAGAATGGAAATAATCTCTTGCCCAGATAATAAATTAGTGACAATTAGAAAAAAATCTGTTGGTCCACAAAACCCAACAGCTGGGATTTCTCCAGCCCTGCAAGCCCTCAGCTCATTTTTCTCTCTGTATCCCACCCAAAGGTATTTTTAAAGCTGAATGAAGACAGCTCTTATTCTTTGTTGTGCTTATATTGACATAGTCACAGATGTTATTGCTATGCAAACCACTGGTATTATTTCTGCTCTTAAGTACTTTCCTGGTTTCCCTTTTGCTGTGACAATTTTGTCATTGTTGCTGGGAGCTGGAACTATTTCATTCATGGGCCACAAATGTTTTCTGTTAAGCATTCAAAGCCTCCCATCCTCCTATTGTGCTTTTCCAGTTTACTATAAAGTGCTCCAGCCCCATCCAATAGAGTTTGGTTTAAACCTTCCTCCCTTCCTGTTATTTTTAACATTTTCTCAGTTTTGCTTGAATTCTCCAAGATGTATCATGGCTGTGAATTTAGTGATGAAATTCTCCTGTGTCATTCACTCACTTCAATCCCATCTCTTGCCTCCTTTGGATTTCCCTTCATCCCAACACTTCTCCTCTCATGTCCTCTGTGCTCCATAATTTCTCTGTTTGGATCCCACCTGCTTCCATTGGCTTTGAATGTCTCCTTTGCATCCTCTGGATGTTGGATTTTAAATAAAAATGTTCATCTTCTCATCTGCCAGATTTGCAGACTTACTTCAAGTTACTTCATGGTAAACTCTCAGAATCAACACTTGCAGCTTCTTGTTATTTTTGTATTCTTTTGTTCTAATGGTATTTGTAAGCTGATACAGGAATGCTTCTAAACAATTTTCTTTTCAATAATGGACTTGGTTTTTTAGCAGAAAGTTATTAAAAATGCTGTCCATTACTGGCCCTTTCTTGCACTTCTCTTGAGCCTTGTTGTGCTAAAAAAAAAAACCCTGTAATTTTTCTTCAGTCTTTCTGTTCTTTCACAATAATCTGGTTGAGTAATGCAGCATTTATTCAATTTATGCTTGCAAACACTTCCATTTTAAACAGCTACTGGACAAATGAATTACATCAGTAATACCGTGGTGCTCTTAACTGATTTATACTTAATTTTTATACTTAATTTTTTTTGTTTGCATTTAAATATTTAAATTTGTTCTGTACAAAGACTGGATTTAAAATCAGGATCTGGTCCTGTGTTTTATTCTATCTGTTCCTTTAGTGAGAGGTGACTGCCTTGCCCAGCATTTATTCTGTTCTCTCTATAAAGTCAATTTAATATTCTGGTTGATTTTTCATTCTTCTTGTACAAACATGCACCTTCCAATATTTGCATCCCTGTTGAGCAATAAGAAATTGTCAGTACCTGTTTTTCCTGCCTGTTGAGTATCAGGTGTAATTTACCAGGCATTTTTGGGAAATACTCCTTCAGCCCATTGCCCCTTGTCAGCAGCCTCCCTCAGCCCTGTGTGCCTGGGGAATTATTCTAATCCACAGCTCTTGCCAAGGCCTGTAACCTCCACATTTGACAATTAAACATCAAAAGTTACACTTGAAACCCTAACATTTATATTTAAAAAAAAAGCTTTTTTAAATCTTGTTTTTCCTCTATCTTCTTCATGCCTGAAACTAATGTAATTTCTTGGAAATTTAAGGCTGTTCACAGGATACTGATGGCTTCAGATACCTTTTTGTAAAAAAATACTATATTTCCATTGTCAGAATTAGATGTGTGCCCTCATTCAGACAAGAGTCCATCTGTTTCTGCCCCTGTTTTTTCTGGCAGGATTTTGCACAGACCTTTCTGGACTTTTCACTGGAGGTTTTGCTGTTATTTCACCCCAGTTCCATGGAAAGAGTGGAGCTGAGGAATAAGAATAAGGAATAAGGAAAAGCTGAGCTGAATCTCTTGTATTGCAGCTTCTGTGCCAAAGCTGCTGTCGGGCCCTTGGGTTTTGTGTGTTTTTATTACAAACCAGAGCATGCTGACATCACCAACAATTCCCAAATTTGTTTTCACCCCCCTCACACAAACAAAAAGAAGAAGGATCCCCTTCTATTCCCATTTTTTGTCAGGGAAAATTCCCTGACAATTTCCTATTCCCATTTTTGTCAGGAAAAATTCCCTGACAATTTCCCCGACAATTTCCTGTCAGGGAAAATTCCCATTTTGTCTCAGGTCTCTCCATAGCTTTTTATTGAGCAGAAAAGCCAAGGAAGTGAAAACCAAAGAGGAATTTGTCATCCTTGTTCTCACCATCAACTCCTGCACATTTAAAGTCGAATTTTTATCCCTGGCAATTGAGTATCTCTTCACAGAAAAATACTGGAAGTTCTTGGAATTACAAACATCTCAGGCCACGAGCCAAGCTTTCCCTGGCTAGGCAGTGACAAAAGCTGCCAGTGGATCTGAGTTTTATGTGGTGTTTTTTTCTACTGTTCTGAGATCATCAAAACTTATTGGAACAAGGATTCAATATTGGATTTTAATCATTGTTCCAGAGTTTAAATGGGAATTCTCACTTATGGAACAGCCATCAGATCGTAGCTGAAGTTGTTCATCTGGAAATTTTAAATTAAGTTTTATCCCAGTATATTAGTAATTTTAGCAGAATGTTCTAATCCAGAATGAAAATCAGATGTTCTTCATGGAAATAGGGAAGTCCAGACAATGGGTATTGTGTTTAGGTTACTAGACTTGTGGTCTTCCTTTCTTTTAATTTTATTTTCGTTGTTTACATTGCAGGCAAGTCTTTGTTCATTTTAAGGAATAAAGCTATTAGTTTAAAAGCACAATTTTTTTAAAGTTTGTATCCAAAAATATTTCTCTTGAGCTGTATAAAAAATCGGATTTTCTGGAAATTCATTGCCCTCATGAATGGACTCCTGGTGAGCGAGGAATTTTTATGACTCCCTTAAAAAAACAATTGCAGGCATTCCACAAATAAACAATACATTGGTTTGGGGGGGCATTTTAATGGCTATTTTATAATTATTTGTTCTCTAGTGTTTATTTCAGTATGGTATGTTGTAATTTTTAACTTAGTTATCCTAAGAATTCCCTTGTACAGCAGAGAGCAGAGCTTTGGAGCAGGAGCCAATTCCCAAGTGCAGACACAGGCCTGACTCTGATATTTCACTGATTTCCATGAGTCCTGGAGGAAGAGCTGCAATATATCAGGCCAGCTGCTTTCAGCTTCTTTTTGCATCTTGTTTTGGCAGTTTTGATCTCTTTTCCTCAATTAGATTTTCCTCCCGTGTCTCTCATTAATAAATTTCACGTGTGATTTTTCTACTGTTCCATTTTTCTCCTTTCAGGGCTGTTTTTGCTGAATAGTTGACCACGGTCACAGCTCCATTGGATTTGGCTTTTCCTGTGTGAAAACCCTTGTGAGTGACAGTTCTGATTTTCCTGGCACAAGAATGCAGTGCCCTGTCCTGTCCACAGCAGCACAAACCCTGACATTGCACAAGAGGCTTGTTTGAAAAATTGGGATAAGGGGGACTGAACAATCCTGGATTGTCCCAGGGGTCCCAGTAGTTCCATCACTGCTGCTTTTGGACAGGATTTACTTTTTACTGCTCAATCTGCAGATAATCCAGCAGATGCTGTTGCCACCAGCAGCACAGTTTGTGATTCAGCTCACGCTCAGTTGCTGCAGTATTTTTTTCTGATTTTGAGTCATGTCAGTAATGTTTTGTTCACCCTGAGAGAGCTCAGAGGGAAAATGATAACATTTAGAAAATGAAAGATGTTGTGCAGCCAGGATGAACCGGGGAGGTTCAGATGTTTGGGTCTGAATTTCCTTTTTGTCAGACCTCTGTGTGTGTCACTTATGTTCTCAGCAAGTTTTTCCTCAACTTCTATAATCCAAGAGGTAGAAACGTTGCTGTTTTTTACAGAAAAAGCCAGATTAACTGGCAGCTTTTGTGCTTGCAGCAGCCCTTGGTGTGTGTTTGGGAGCAGAGAGAACTAAAGTTCCTTCTGTGTGTGCACATAAATAACACAAAATATAAATATGGACAGCAGCGACATCAGTGATCAGAGTTTGTTGGTCCTTCCTCCTTCGAGGGAGCCTGGCAGACTTTCAAAGGTTGCTGCTGTCAGAAAATCATGAAACAGAAAAAAATACAAATCAAAGATGCTGTGCTCTCCTTCCAGCTCTGCAAGAGCAGAAAGTCACTGTGTCAGAAACCAGATCACTTCTGAGTTTTCCAGAGCATCAGAAAGCAGAGCTGCCACGGCTGCTCTCATGTTCAGGGGGCTCAGGGTGCTGTGGAGCAACATTATTCCCTGGGATTTGCCCACTCTCAACAGAGTTCCTTCTTTTTCTGTCTGAATCAGTATTTCTGACTGTGACAAAGTGATTTATGGCACAGTTCAGCACCGACGTGGCCTCAGCAAACAGATCAAAGAAATGGATGTAAACATCAGAGCAAGAAGAAGTAGCTGTTCAAAATGGGGTTGTCTTGGGTGTTTTTAGAAGGTGAAATGAAGCTGGGTTTGTGCAAGTTCAAACTTGGCAGGACTGTATGATTTCTAATTAATTGATCAATTTTACAGAGGTTTTATTTCATCAACATAAGAACTCTTTGCAAAAGACAAATGTTTTCATTGTAGAGGAGCTGAGCAATCAACTTCTTTGTGTACCTCTCCACGCTGGGGTTTCTACAAAACCCCCAGCAGCAGAAAGAGAGTCACTGGAAAGCAGAGCCTCTTGCTGCTTTATTGCTCTACTAAAAATTGGTATTTGTACTTTTTAAGAACAATTGGTGAGATTCAGTTTTACTGAGCTGTATCTTAAGGCTGCAAATCTGAAATAATTTGTCATTTATTTTGCAAATTCCTTGAAAATTTTATTATTTAACTGTCCAAACAGTTTTCCCTGCAAAGAGATTTCTTGCTGCTTTCTTTTATGATAGAAAAGCTAGTGGGTAAAGTGAATTATCACAGAGAAAGCAACATCTTCTGAGCAGTACTGGGCAGTGCCAGCAATTCCAAGAGAATTAAAGCAGAGGGGAGCAAACTGGGGTGCAACTTTTGGGTGTCATTTATTAATTAACAACACAATTCTGAAACTAAGGACCTTTTCCAATTTCAGTTGCAACAGCTTCAATTTTACTCAGCTGTATCTTAAAGCTGAAAATCTGAAATAATTTGTCATTTCTTCTGCAAACTCCTTGAAAATTTTATTATTTAACTGTCCAAACAGTTTTCCCTGCAAAGAGATTTCTTGCTGCTTTCTTTTATGATAGAAAAGCTAGTGGGTAAAGGGGATTATCCCAGAGAAAGCAATATCTTCACATTGTATTTCCCTCTGAGTTCTTCCCAGTACAAAACGAACGTGCAGCCTGTGTTTGAAATAATTAGCAGTGGTTTACTGGGGGAATTTTGGGACTTTCATGTTGCACTAGCTTTTGATGAAAATTTCCCTGCACTGCCTTGTTTAATTCTGGCCATCTGGATTAAAAGGCTCTCTTAATCTTAAATACAGATTGTAACTCTTTCTTCTGGAGTGTGCTGCCATAAAATTCGGGCAGCTTTCCAGCTTTCTTCATTAAAGCTTTCTTTATTATGGTTTGTCGGCCATTAAATGATTGTTCTGCACAATGGGCACTTGATTATAATTTGCTGGAGCTGGGAATCAGTTACAGCAGTAATCCAGTTCTGTAATTAAAAGAAAGCATGTTTATACCTGCTAGCATCTCCTGAGAGCTGCTGAGGGTGAGGAGAAAACAGACTTGAAAGGCAACAATTTCTGCTCATAAGACGTTGAAGGGCTCTAATCCGCCAGCGTTTTGTGCTGTGTTGTGGAAGTGTGATTTTTTTCCATAATAGCTGGGTTTAAAGTGAAATCTGTGGTTTGTGACAGGGCTAAAAGGGCAGTTTGATTTGTCATAAATCTCCTCAGATCTTTGATTTTTGTTTGAGGTTAGAAAGAAATGTGAATTTCTTGCAGAAGAGGAGCGATCGGGGATCCTCGAATCCATTCCGAGTTTTGTTCTGCTCTTGTGGGTTTTTTATCAGGGAGCTCAGTCTCACTCTTTCTGTTTTTTCGCCTGTAAAGTTTTGAAAAATTGTGAGAAAATTGCTAGCTTTAAAATTATTTTAAAAGGGAGCTTTTCATGGGTGTTTGTGACATTTACTTTTATATTTTGGCTGTTGTGTGCTAGAAAGAAATAAATATAAATTTGTCCAAGCTGCACAGTTGAACTCTCATGGGCAAGTGTGGCATAGCTATGGTGTAATTTAATCTGATTTTAGCAGTATTTTATGGATAACCTAAAGTAGATACATGATCATTTAATAAATATTAGAAAATATTTCTTTATAACGTTGAAGTTATGTGGCAGCTTTGTAATACTTTTTTTCCTGAACTTGTGTCTCCTCAAATTCCATCTTTGAGATAACCTTCTAGTAAATCTGCACCTGGAAAACTTTCCTGGGAGCTGAATTTGTGCACATTTGGTGAGATGAAGCTGCTAAATTGAAATAATTTCATTTTCAATTTTACAAGCATCTGTTTGGCTGAAAACAATTTTCTGCCCCAGCTGAGAACTCGAGAGAGTGTGCAGCAAATTCCTGTCTTGCAGTTAAGTGTTGGTCTGCAGGAATTGAGCATACAGGAGGTCAGAAATTTGCTTTTTAACATCTCCCAAATTGATCTCAAATTGGAGCTCTCAAGTGAGTAATTAAAACATTTCTAAAGGACTAAAATAGATGATAATGTGGATTTTGGACTAAGCAAAATAGTGCAAAAATCAAGGAAAGCTGCAGAGTTTAAGTGCTCTCTCCCACAACTGTAATCAGAATTCTAATAACAACATTTCTAATCAATAAACCAATTCTAATCAGAGTTGTTGATGATTTAATCAGGAGTTTTCAGTCTTGTTAAACAAGTGAGGAACACAAATTGGAGTAAAACCAGGACTTTGTAATTCTGCCTCTCCTCAGCATGGGAACCCTGGCGTTCTGGTGGACACAGTGGAGATGTTCAGGTCTTCTGAGGAAAATCTTAATAACTTGGAAATTCAGAGTTACCTGGAAAATCCTTTCTTTTCCTTTTTATGAGTTTTGGCTTTTTTTTTTAATACCTTTGCTGATTTTGGAAAAAAAGTAGGCTTTTCTTGTGAATCTAATCTTCTCAATGGCAAGCCCTTGCAGTGCCTTTGCCAAGAGTTTATTTCACATGTGTTCAGTCCAGTTTTCTTTTCACATATGTGAAATAACATCTTGGCAAGTGGTAAACAAAATATACACAGCAAAGAGACCTGTGTTTTTTATTTAAGCGAAAAGATATATTTTATGAAATAATCCTTTCATTGAAGTGAGGAATTAAAGCTAGAATAAATAAGATCTTATAAGAGATTGCACGGTAATTATGTAACTTTTAAGAAAAAAGAGTTGATGGTAATGAAGTCTTTTCACTTGACTGGGTTTTTCTTGGAAAAGTGCAGGATCATGTGATGCTGTACCACAGTGTGGGAGAGCAGTTTGCTGCTACAAAATCCAAACATCCCAAAGTGATTTCCAGAGCCCAGATGTTTATCCGTTTTTTTCTTCTGGAAGGTTTTTATTCCAGGTTTCTGAGTGGTGTAACTCCTCATTTGTCCAGGGGGACTGGGCACTTGTGCATGTCCCACAGAGAATTGATGGTTGAGGAAAAAAAATTGCTTCTGAGAATTGTGAGAAAAATTATCCTGAGCAACTCCTGGGTCAGGAAATATATCTATATATATATATATATAAAATATATAAAACAAATGTATATAAAATATAGCATATTATACCTGGTAGCATCCCCTGAGAGCTGCTGAGGGTGAGGAGAAAACAGACTTGAAAAGCAACAATTTCTGCTAATAAGACTATTTTCCTGTTGTGTTGAATGCAAACTGAATCAAATCAGGAGTGTCCCCAGAGCATTTATCTGAGCCCCAGAGTTATTCTGAGGTGATTTTTTATTATTGGCTCAGTTTATCAGAGCATGATGCTAAAAACACCAAATTTCTGAGTTTGATCCCTGTGTGGGCCATTCACTTAAGAGTTGGATTTATATTATTACAACTAAAAATACACTTAAGGTATTTTAACCATATATCTACTTGCCTGCTTTCACAGAATAACTAAGATTAATTAGGTTGATTTAAATACCTAATCCTACCAGATAACATGATAATTTCATGGGACAAGGGAAAAACTAGAAAGCAAAACCTAGTTTAAAATTTTAAAAAAATACATCAAAACAAAACCAAATGTTGATCTTTATTTGCTGTGTGATAGTTCTAGTGCCAAACAGAAAACTGATGACATGGAAATTGCATATTATGAGTTGGCAATGCATTCCTTTACCATTTATTTCTGTAATCCAGCAAAAGAGAGGTATTTTTCCAGTCACCATCTATTTCAGCATTGCTGTGTTTTCTGTGCTTGGTTGGAAATGCAGCTGCACTTGATTTGACATGGGCAGTTACAGTCTGACAACAACACAACAAAAATTCACGGTGAATTAAATGATATTTGGCTTCCTGATAGCTCTGAAATGTATATGGCAATCTGCAATTGTAGCAAATAACAAGAATGTTTTTATAGGAACCTGGTGCTAATCAAATATGTTAAGGGCACTCCTGTGCAAATACTGTGAGATTTTGGAGGGTCTTTGCACAAAACTTGTACCACCAGCCCTTTTATGAAAGGGTTTTATTTCAAAAATCAGAATCAAAGAGCTGCTGAGGGGTGTGGCTCTCAAAAATGCTCATTCAAGCTTTCCTGTTGTGGTTATTGATAATAAAGTCAGGGTTTAGGGCAAAGACTTTTCATGATTGTAACTCTGAAGTTAATTTATTCCTGCAGTTCTTTCCAAAGTGCAGGCAGATCCTGTTACTTGTATTTAATGGAGGTATCTGTAGTAACACTCAAAAGCTGAAAAAATATAATTTCAAGATATTTAGTGGTATTTCTCTTTAATGTCATAAGGTGCAGTAACTTTGCAGCCACTGTCCCATTGCAAGGGCTGTGTTTTGAACAATTTCAGACAATTTACATATTTACAGATAACTTTACAACACACAGCTCTGTTTGATTTGTTCTGTGGAAGGGAATTAGGGGAGATAACATCTGAAGTCTTTATGTGATCCTTGCAATACAGCTGTGTCTTTTTGAAGGATTAATTTCAGAAGTGAAGCCTCTGGGGTATTTCTCAATATCTATCAGAATTTTCACACGCAGGCATCTTGAACTCCTTGAAGTTACTCAATTCCAGTCAATATCTTCAGGTTATAAATTAGTTCCTAATTAACGTGATGGGATTTTGACAGAAATTAATGAAGTCTTGAGAGCTCTTGCTTGTGTAGCAGACTTTTCCCCTCTGTCCTCCAGAACTTCTCGAGGGAAAAGCAGAGAAATTCAAACTTAGCAAGAGTGCAGGTTTTAGAAAATGTGATTGCTAATTGCATTGTCTCACACTTCAGCTCAGCTCTCGTGTCTCGAGTGTCAGTGGTTTCACACCATTCTCACATTCCCTCTCCAAGGTGGAAGAAATGCCAAAAAAATGGTACTTCCAGCAACTGGGACCCCAATATTCCAACTTCTCCTTCAGTTCACTGAGAAATGCTTTTCTTCAGGGAAATCTGGCACATTTTGCTTCCTAGGAGAGAAAAGAAGACACTTTAGCAATGAAAGATGTAGGTGACAAATTCACTTTGGTGTTTATCTTGGTTGCTATGGAAAGGATTTGAAAAATCCAAGTGTAAAAACACTGTTGGAAGTGGCTGAAATCTATTTTTCTCCATTCAACAGTCAAATGTATTAAAATTACAATGCCTTAAAAGATTCCCCTTCAGATATTTTGGGGTTCTTATGGGATAAAAATATCACTGAGTGCAGATTTGGACCGTGCCTCTTGTATACACTTAGCTCCTGAACTGTGCTACCAGTGACATTCCTGCTGCTGTTATTCCAAGGGAGGTTTTGTTGTTAATTCTTCAGCCAAACTGCTGGAGTTTCATGTCTGTAGAGCCTCATAATCTCAATTTAAATATGTAATGTAGAAATGTCAGGCAAATAACCCAAGCCTGAAAGCTGGAGCTTGGCTCTCCCTCTGCGTGGGGATTCAGCATTTGGGGTGCTGATGTTGTTATCCAGAAATATTTGGGTAAGAGCAGAAGAGGAGGGGTTTGGCTGATCATTTCCAGCTCCTGCCCACAGCAGGAGCCCTCTCTTATTTCCAGGGAGAGTCACAGGAAAGCAATTTGACAACATCAACCCAGCAAGGACCTGAACTGCAAAAAAAAATATCGGTGCAATGCTTGCAGTTCAAATTATGAAAACTTTCTGCAGGTACATCTGCCTGGTGTTCCCTGAGGAGTAAATGAGGAGTAAATCCTTCCCTCCTCCTGCTCCTCCCTTGCTCATCCCCAGCATGGTTGCAATTGCAAGCTGCCAGGACCTGAGCCAGGCTTATTCTGCTCTGTTTTGGCTTTTTAGTTAATTTTCCACCTCCCTGTGAATCAGAACTGGAGCTGTGGCACCACGAGCCTTGGGAATGTGGGACAAAGATGAAATTCTTTGTATTCTTGGTTTTATTGTGTAGAGGTACATCTCTGGCTCTGGGTTATGTAAGATGCTGACCAAAATGGAGTGTGTTAGAATATATTTGCACATGGAAACTCAAGCTTCTATTGTATGTGGTGGTTTGAAAATTAACAGGGAAAAGCTTCTCTGAAAAGGCTCAGTCTGTGCTGGATTTTGGAAGTATTTATGCTGTCACGCTGTCTTTGTTTTAGTTGTCTTAAATAGAAAAATATATAGCAATCAGGAAGTTGTTCTTTATTGGGTCTAAGTTGTCTTTTGGAGGATTTTCATAATTAAGTGAGGAGAATATTTTAATATTTAAAAAAAAAAAAGTGAATGTCATTTGACTGTAAAAATACTTTTTCCTTTTTTTGCCAGGAGGAAAATAATCCTAAATTGAGAGGTGTCTTTAGCTTGTTTGGACTTGTTACTCTTAACTAAATAGAACAACCTCTAAACTGTTTGTTTTGACTGAATTTTTCCTCATAGCTAAAAAAAGGAAGCTTATACCTGTCCATTGTTTCCTTTACTATAGGGTTTGTTATGATATTGTTTAGAGGGAAGCCACGTCCTTGAATTGATACTGGAACCTGGTTTCTGATTGAGGTTAAACTTCAAGAAAAGGGGCAATTTACAGGACAAGCTTCATTTGTGTGAGGCTGAACAAAAACCATTCTGCTGTCGTGGATAAAAAACCTTTAGTCATAAATATTTGTGATTTTACAAAGAAGAAGTTTTGAGTTTTGTTCACAGGAGTGTGGTGAGTGTAGAGATTTTGATTTTAAATTTCCAGTGCAAGCAGAGGGGTCTTCATTTTGAGGGAACTTCATAGGAGCCTGAGGAATGGGTGTGGGTTTAAAAGTTATTTCATTGCACACTTTCACACTTTTATCTAATTTAAATTATTATTTAATAATCCCATAATTAAGGCATTGCACTTGGAACACAACATTTCTGTCTTTCAAAGCAGAAAACTCTGTCAGAGGTGGGGAAGCAAAAAGGTGAAGACAGTGACATTGTCCCAGGGGAGAAAGTTTAAATGGGATGAGTTTACCATACAATAAATTACCTCCAGATGTCCATAACTTAATTTTTTCTATATTTCTATGCAAAACTCTAATAATTCTTGACATAATGAATGGTTTTAAGAAGGATTAAGTATAAATATGGAAAATATGTGCTGGACTTTGTGCCTATAATGATAATTATAGAACTCTTGGAGCTTTCAAAAGACTGTAGAAATTGAAATTCTGGAGAATTCATGCATGTTAATAATCCAGAAAGAAAAAAGCAAAATTACAAGGAATGCTGGAGGTCATTATTTTAAAAATGTGTTCATGCAAGACCTCTCAGAGCCCTGGAGTGGTTGTGCTGAGGATTTGTTTTCATTTGATGTTTTCACCTGTGCACTCTGCAAATGCATCAGATTGTGCAGATGTGGCAAGTGGTTGCTGCCTTTTCTCCTTCCCCTGGGAGCCTTCAGCTATCCTCAGCTTCTAATTCTATCCGTGATTCTGAAAAATCCTGGGAAACAGCAAATTGTTCTCGTGTGTGGTGTCCTGAAAATATAAGGACATGGTGGTAACCAGTACCATGGAAAAAAGTCTTATTTTCTACTCTAATTAGTACTCAGTACTCCTAGAAAATATTGGTAACAACACCCTCAGCATTTTACTTTTTTTTTGCCTTCTTGTTTTTCATTGGAGCAACAGAATTAGTTTTTGGAAAAATAAATATCATAGCTTATCTTGAGGAGGATTCTTTCTCAAGGGGAAAACCTTGCCAAGTTCATGAACTTCTTCCAACAGTAGGATTAAGATCTTGCTGGGCCAGATCTATCAAAGACATTATTCCATTAGTGAAGATGAGAGAGTGAACAGTATTTCAGTCCTGCTGAGTCTTCACAAGCTCCTGATTTGAATGCTTGCAGGAACAGGAACGTTGGCCCACGGAATGTGGGGAACATGTCAGTGCCTCTGCCGAGCAGCACCGCCGTGCGTTTCAGCTGGAAAAGAAATGCCAGATACTGGGATGCATTTGGGAGTCTGCAAATAAATATTTGGATTGGCCATGCCTTTAAAATGTGTTTCGATAGGTTTTATTAAGGCTGGCATCCTTCCAGAGCTGCTGAACAAACACTTTGGGATCCCATCCCTCAGCGTCGAGATAAACGCCAAAATGCCGGTTGACTTCAAAGGGAGCAGAATTAAGATCTCAGTCCCCAAAAGACACAGTGTGATTTTTATCTCCTGACCAGGGGGATCACGTGGGAGGGTTTGTTTGACAGGCAGGAATCGGGACCTGCAGGGAGGTGGGTGATTCCTCAGTGTTCCCATCACTGGAGGCACGTGGAGCCTGGTTTGAGCCTGGTTTTCGAGATGTTTTCTCTCTTGAGATGTGTTGTTAAGCAGTCAGGATGTAACAGCTTGCACTGAGCAGGAAAACTCCTTCAGTGATCCAGTTGTCCAAATTATTGCTTGCTTCAATCTTTTTTAATCTGATTTTCCAGCTGGAGTTGGTGATGTGGAACAATGTGGCAGTGGCAGGCAAGGAATAAGCACAGCAGGGTTGGCAGAGTAGGAAATGCCTTGTAGTAGGGAAGGAAATGCCTTGTAGTAGGGAAGGAAATGCCTTGTAGTAGGGGCACTGAGTAGCTGGAAAAGCAAAACAACCTCTTGATGTAGAATATTTACGTGCCAAGGAGAAGCTGCAAAAAGTGGGGGGGCTGGGAGTCTCATTTGCTCAGAGACTGTTTGACCACACAGCTCCATCCTCAGCCATCCCCATTCCCTTTTTGCCTTTTAGGACTGGTGTTGGATTCTGGTTGGGTTTTATTCCTCCCAGGTCACCTTCCCACTCCATTTCCCAGTGCCAGTCCCTCCAGGGAGGGTTTGGGGGCTCAAATTCAGCAGGGGACTGGAGGGGATTGAGTGGTCAGGCCAGAAGGAGGAGTGTGAGCTCAGAGATTTGGTGGGGGTTGGTGGATTTGGGCTGATTTGGTGGGGGTTGGTGGATTTGGGCTGATTTGGTGGGGATTGGTGGATGGTTTGATGGAAACTGCTTTGCTGTTCATAGCTGGATGCTTCTCCTATTCCAAGCAGCTTTTCATTCATCTTGAGACTCCTGGCTGTAAAACATTTTCTGGAAAATTTTAGATAAAAGCCTAAATACAGCTCTTTGTTAACTTCTTCCTTCCAAATTCTCCATACCTCCTCTCCTGTGTCTCACTTTCTCTTCTGAGTCAATGATGGCAGCTATGGCCATTTATAATTTTCTAATTTAAACATAATTTTCTTGCATTGTGCCAAGCCAGGCACCAGGTTTTTTTAAGCTGCACTGATTGAGATCATTATTTTTCCTTCTGCATGTTGCTGTTCACTACTCAGTTAATACATGGAAGAAATGATCCATTTAAGAATCATGGATTAAAAAGAAAATTTTCACTAATTAACTCTATTATAAAACATTTAGGAGCAGTTTTAACATTAGTAGCAGTAGTTAGGTCTCCCACACTCAATAACCTGCTTATTTTCTTGCATTTCAAAGTCAGAATATACAGATATTTGTGGGGAGGATGTGTGCAGCATCCCAAGACCCAGCTCATAGGTAAAGGTTTCTTCCTTTTGATGGGTGGCTTCTTTCTAGTTCAACAAATAAACAAAAAATAAAAAAGTTTTCCTTTGAGCCAGAGATGGGAATTTCATTCAGCTGTGGAGACAGCTGATGTGCCTTGGGGCAAAATATGGGAAGAAACAGATGGCCATAAAAGGAGAAGCACTGGGGAATAAAATAATTGAAAATTCCAAGCAAGAGTTTATAAATAAAATCTGTGGAAGCTTACTGTACATAAACAAAAATCCAAGGGAAGAATCCTGCATGCCATGGAGAATCTTAAAGGGAATAACCCAGGTGACTTGCTGGGTTTGTATTCACAGTCTTGTTTTGGGCTTTGTGCTCTGTGGAAGATTTTGCCATGTTCCACAGGGATATGCACATCATGTAAATAAAAAGTGTATTATTTTTAATTGAATCTTACCTGCATTTGTCTGCAGGATGTTTTGACTGTGTTTGTTAGAGCGTTTTCTGCTCATAAAAATTAATAACAGCCCAAGTCACAAGATTTAAAAATTCAGATTGGCATTGCAGTGTTGTGAACTCCCTTTGAATCTTGCAAATTGCTCAGACACCTTCTCTGGGGACCTTATAATGCTGCAATTATAAATATTTCTTCTTCAGGATTAAGTAAATGACTGTTCAGACTTTCTGTTCTGGCTCTTGGTGAAACACTTGTATGCATCCAACCCAGGCCATTTTAGGATTTTATTATCTTGGTCATGATTTTAGTTATTATATTTGAAAAGTCTTATTTGGGTGTAATTTGGACTTTCCTGTGGGTCCCTTGCAACTCAGAATATTCTGTGATTCTTGAGTACTGTGACAAGCCACTACAGTGTGTTGGAGTTGTGTGTCTGTCTGCCCCAAATTCTAATTTATGTGCTGTCAAAAAGGTATTCTCCTCCTGAAACTGAACTTTTGTTCACTCATTGAAGGGGGGGGAAAAAGCCCCTCCTTACCTTATATGTGTAGGTCAGCATAAAACATTGCATTTTGGCTTCCTTTCAAGAAATCCTCTTTATTTCTTCATTGCTTTTTTCTTGCCAGTGTCTCTGAACGAGGCAAACCCTGACTAAAAGAGCACTGAACTCGTATCAAAGGCACAGAACCATTTCCAGGGACGTTTCTTCATTTTTACGTTGTAAGAATAATTATAACGAGTTTGATTTGCAACTGCTGCCAGAGCATCTCTTCCAGTCTAGTCAACTTGGAGAAGGTTAAAAATACGGTGGGATGCGCCTGGGCTTCAGCCAGGGAGAAGAATTCTGTTCCTACTTGCCCAGCATTAAGTGCAGAGTTCTCTCCTGCCCCTCTTTGCCTTGCTCCCCCCTCGTAGCCACGAGCACTCTGTCATGTTGACACTGGCACTGGAGCTGCCTTGCTTTGAGTTTGAAAGAAGCACTTTTATCATTTCTAATACGCAGCCTAGGGCCAAAACAGACAAAGCAATTTGGAAGGACGAGGTTCAGCAGGAGGCTGGAATTCCCATTGTGCAGCCCTTTGGGAATAGGAGTCTGGAGCAGTTTTTTATCACAGTCAGAAGTGATAAAAACTGCCCTGCATGGTCAGCTGAGCTCCACTGGGGTGGGGACGAGCTTGTGGCCACCAATCCTTGAACACAACAGTTGTGATCTGCTTTGTTAGAGCTGTCAGAATTAACCCATCTTGTTTAATCTGGTTCTTGAACTTCAAAACTCCTAATATTCCTATATATCCCAATATTTTAAACTCACTTATTTTGTTTAATCTGGTTCTTGAACTTCAAAACTCCTAATATTCCCATATATCCCAATATTTTAAACTCACTTATTTTGTTTAATCTGGTTCTTGAACTTCAAAACTCCTAATATTCCCATATATCCCAATATTTAAAACTCTTTTATTTTGTTTAATCCGGTTCTTAAACTTCAAAAATCCTAATATTCCCATATATCACAGTATTTCTCAAAGATGCTGGTCCAGATGATTGTTTTGACCCTTTCAGAGGAAAGGTTAATTCTTCAGGCAAATGTGCCACCAGTCCTGAAGATGACTTTACTAGTCCAGGGGGATCTTGTGTGGCACTGATATTTTTTCATCTGCAGGATTTTCTCTTTTATTAAGCCCCATATGGCACTGTCCCCACAGTTCTTCTCTCCAGTGTTTTACCCATGTTTTTCACAAAGGATTTTTTCATTCTAGCACCTCTTTGTCCTTGATGTTGTCAGTCACCATAAGCTTTTCCATATTTTCATCCGTGCATCTCATGACCAAACTCTGAGCTTGTCTTAAAAATGATTTTACTTTATCTCAGTCTCCTTTTGGACTCTCTTCCCCAGTGCTGTCAGCATTCTGACTCCTGCCTTCTCCTGCAGGATGTTTCCACTCTGCAGTGATTTTAGAACCCAGTCAACAAATTTTTCATCTCAGTTTCTATGAAACACTTCTAATAAATCTCCTTTAACTCATTTTTCAGAGAGCTGTCACCAATAATCAGACAACCTAAGCACGTTTATCCTTCAGACTCGCTGCTGCATGATTTCATCAGTTTAGGTGCTGCCCTTTCTGGAGATGCTTCTAATTTCCTTTTTTTATGGATTGTAAATCAAAGTGGCACCACCGTTTGCTCAGAGTAACAGAAATTCCCTTTATTAATGGAATTGTGCCATAGTGAATAAGTCAAGGAACACAATTATCCTGCTGGTCTGATGTCCTTTGAGTCCAGTTGGAGACATGAGGAATAGCAAGACTTATCCCAATCCCCATTGTCTTTTAGTAACCCTTGACTCACTGCATAATTTTCCTTAAGTTTTTATGGCACTTTTCATCTTTGCATGAACTTTTATAATTATATTAACTTGTTACTTGTTCTGCCTTTTGAATGATTTGTTGGGGTTTGTCTTCTCTCTTCTTGTTAGCAGCAGTGCCAGAATTTAAAAACCAAATTCCCCCCAATGAAATAATGGGATGTGCCTGCCCAGCTTTGTACTTGGGCTCCATATGAATTTCATTTCTCCTTGGTGTGGGAAAAGTTCTACTCTGGAGATAAATCTCTTTTTGATTGGCTACTCTAAATAAAGCAAACAGCAATTGTCTCTAAACTAATGGCACTGATGTTATCACTTCCCCAGATTAGAACTTGGAGACATTGATGGAGATAAATAATTTCTTTTATTTATTGAACCTGATCTTTTAGGGTTTTTTGCTCGTGTAAAGTAAATGTTCCTCAGTTCTTTAACGAGACATGATGCCTGGATGTACTTTTTTGTTCAGAAGGGATGAAGTTTAAAGTGAGTTTAAACTATTTATTAAATGGATTTTTATATATTAATTAAGAATTTGGTAAAATAAATTGTGTCTGTATCACATGCAAGGCTTAAAATTCTCCAGAATGCAAAATTAAGCTGAAGGGACGAGTGGATATTTCCATATGAATATAAAAACTCCAACAGAATCAGTGCACCTTTGGGTCATACCATGCTCCCAATGAGAGAGAGAAATCCAAACCAGTAAGATTTGTGTGCTAATTTATATATTATATATTACTTGGCTCAATATTTTGCTGGCTGTGGGACATTAACCTAACTTTGTGGAGCAGGAAGAGCTTTTGGCTGGTTTGGAACATGGATTAAAAACCTTGCTGGAGTATTTTAGAAAGAATCCTGCTCCATCCTCTCAGCAGTGAAGGCAGCAGTTTGAATCGCTGTCCCAGTCTGCTCTGAGGTTCCCATTGCTGTCCTCAGTGGGCACTGCAGCTCAGGAGATCTAATAAATCTCTTGGAGATCTCTCCCAGCCATTCCCAAAGTCCAGACCCCTCCAGGCATGGTGGGGATTGTTCCTCTCGCTGCGCGTGAGCTCCTGCTCCCAGCTGCCTCCTGGGTCACCAGCTGTGTGGCCAGCCTGGCTGAGGGGGGTTCTCAGATTGGGAAAAAATGGGGTGGAAAAACAACTTTGGAGAGCTGCTTGACCTGTGTGGAAAGAGGCAGTGCAGATGTGTTGTAATATCCTTCCCCCTGAGCAGACATGACTAAACAGACTTTGTCTGCTCCCAACAATTACGGAGTTTGCCCGGGTGTGCAGGGCCCCATGCAAGTTCCAGCTTGCTCCCAACTGGGAGAGGAGTTGTGCAGTTTGTGCACAGATTTTTTAGCTGTTCGTGGTCTCTTCATTTTGGGGTTTGCTCAAGAACTTTAATTTTTCAAGTGACACCTTAGTCTTCACTTCCAGCCTCTGGCTTTTTGAATTCCCTGGAAGCAGCGCTTTGTACAGGCCCAAAAGCAGGCCTTGCTTTAGATGGGAACAAAGTCAGAGAATCCAGTGCTGTTCATTCATGGCCACACCAGCTTTCTGTCATCATGGCTCACGGGGAGACCCTGAGAACCTCTGCTCAGGTTTTTATGGACCGTGCAGGCTCCTGCGTGTGAGTCTGGAGCTCTGCAGTGCCATCCCCAGGGCACAGGCTGGGGCTCTGCAGATGATGGCAGGGGCAGCTTTTTGCACAGTTAATAAGAGAAGGAACAGGGAAATCACTAATTAAAGCTCAGACAGAAATAAATGAGGTTTTTCACGCTGGATGGGGCGATCACCTGGGTGCTGAGGGTGTGGTTTGGGGGCAGTCCCTGCTGTGCTGGGAGCAGCTGGAGCATCCTTCACCTCTGAGGAAGGCTCACAGGCTGGGCACAGCCAGGGAATGTTGAAAGGGCTTCCAGCTCTCACATCCCTCATTCTCTCTGGTAACTGGAGAGGTTTTCTGAAGTCCTGACTGCTCTTCATCCCAGCAAACGAAGTGTGCAGATGCAAACCTGAGATAGGATTGTTAAAGGCTGGGTGGTTTTCAGCCCCTCAGTATTGCTGGTTAATGTTATGGAAGTTTTGTTGTCGTTGTTGGGATTTTAGTGGGGCTGCACAAAGGGATACAAAAGTTTCCATGGGCAGTTCCTTCCTTACACCACCAATGTCACTCTGAGCAATGTTTAAGTATCAGATCAGTAGGAAATGAGTACCTCACACTAGGACGGCTTCATTTAGTCCTTCAGGAACCTTTTGAACTAGAAAACAGCTCCTTGACTTTCAAAACAAGAATTATAAAGCATGCTTTTGTACTAATTAGAGATTATTTATTTATTAAAGTAATTAGACAGCATTTGGTTAAATATTTTAATTTGCTGTTTAGGTTTTTCAGCTGGAGCTTCACTGCAGTGCATGCTGAGCAGCACATGAAAAACAAATGCCACCCCTCTTTCCCATGGCACTCCCCCCTCTGCCACCAAGAAATAAGCTTTAAGATAAAAAAGACTCAGTTAAGATGCTAAACCCACCAGAGGATTAAATTGTTCATGACAAATATGACTAATTCATCTGAGTAACATCATAATGGCAGTGCAGCTTAATTTGTTTAATAACCTAAGTTATTAAATTGATCATTTGTCTTAGAGAAGGAAGAAATTGCTTTTAAAGGAGGTTATTCCTTTAGATGAATTATATGTGAGCAGGAAGATTCTTAAAGCTTGCTTTATCTCAAAGAGTGCACTGATAGAGCTCTGATTTGTAAAAATCACCACTGTAAACAAGTTTATTCTCTCCATTATAACTCTGTGTGTCTGGAATAATTTACCAAGGTTGCCTGTGCTAGGTGTTGGTGACTACAAACTTTTGTCTGTGGAAGAAACAGCTCATGACTTCAAAGATGAAGGAAAACTTTGCTTTCCTTCACGATGCAACTAAACTATATTAAATGTTGTACAGAGGGGCAGAGAAGAATGTCTCTAATTCAGATTTAGCTCATTAGAAAATATCTTCTGCTGCCCATAATAAAAAATAAAATGGAGAAAAACAGCCATCCCTGATGTGGAGGAAATCAAAACCTCAGGTTTTAGTTGCAATATAAAAATTTCGTACAGTTCTGAGGGCAAACAACTTCAGTAGAATAGTGATGCTTTTATTTATCACACCAGAAGAGAAATGTCAGAGCTCTTAAATAAATTTTGTGCTAAAGTAGTAGCACTTGAATGGTTAATGCAGGAGGAGGGGGTCTGAAAATACAAAATTCACTTTTCTGAGCTCCCAGTGAGGATGTTTGGGTGGAATCCTGCTCCTGGGAAAACTGTCCTTTGTGTTACATGTCTTCTCTGGGGTTGTTTGGGTTGGGCTTTGGGTTTTTTTGAAGTCTCTGCATTACACAACAGTTGCATGCAGCACTGGCATTTTGCAAGAATGTTCCATTGAGCCAGAAAAGGGGGTAGGAAGATTTGGTGTGGAATCAGGATGAGAATGAGGTGATTCTGGAGCTGAAGTTGGGATGCAGCTTCCAGCATCCCTGGCAGTGCCCCAGGCCAGGCTGGACAGGGCTTGGAGCAGCCTGGGACAGTGGGAGGTGTCCCTGCCATGGCAGGGGTGGCACTGGGTGAGCTTTAAGGTCCCTCTCAACCCAAACCAGTCTGAGATTCTGTGATTCCAGAAGTGTAATATGATTTTAAATGTTTATAAAGGAGTATAAACCTGGTTGGGGGGGGAATCTAT
>VZSE01014957.1:245880-315445 GCA_013398275.1 Promerops cafer
ATATATATATATACTTTTTTTAATTTTTTTTTTTATGGCGCCTGTGAAGGTGTCACTCATGGCATACTCTCCACGAGCTGCTGGAGCCTGCTCCTCCTGGCACCAAATGGAGCTGGAATGGCAGTTCTGTGCTGGCTGCTCTGGGATATGTCCCTGCTGAATGCTGATGGAGCCTGGAATCACCTGGCTTGTGCATCCTGCTGGCAGTCCCAGCATGAGGGGGATAGCCCTGAGGGCCCTGCAGTGTTTGACCATTTTTTGTTTGAATTCAAACTCTTAATTGTTCAAAATTATTTAAAACAGTCTCATAAATGTATTCCAGATCTTTCTTTGCAGGGGAAGAAGAGGTAAAGTGACAAAAGTGAGATATTCAGGATAATGTAGATCTAGTGCCGTGAAGAAGTAGAGCTTGTTCTCATAGTACAGATCTGTTGTTTGTTTTTAAGATGAATTTTATGGAAAATCCATTGAACATCCTAGCTCTGTATTGCCATTTGGAGAGCACACTCACTCTGTTTGCTGCCTGCAGTCAGATTTTTGAAGTGGCTTCTCACTCTGTCGCTCTCAGCTGGACTCACGCGTTCCTTGTGATCCCACAAACTCACGGAATTGCCATCACAGAGCAGGCCAAAAGATCAAAGCCACCCCAGATGGGGGGGAAGAGGGAATTCTGAGCCAAAACAAGCTGTTTGCCTTGTAAGCAACTGGGAGCCTCTGCTGGAGCACATCTGGGCCATCCCCAGAGCTCCGTGGGCTGCTCGTGGTCCTGGGATCCACGGCGGGGCTGCAGCTGGGCTTTGCTAAGCCTGACTGGGCTGAATAAACCTGCAGTAAGAGGACTGGTTTGTAGCTGGATCAGGTTGCAGGGGCTGGCTTTGTTCCTCTGCCTTTTCAAAGCACAGCTGAGGAAGTGCAGCAGGCTGGGTTTGGTTTGGGACCGCTGAACAGTTTGCTGCCCTCACAGACACCAGTTGGTTGGGGTGGCCGTGGACTCTTCCAGCAGCTTTGGGATAAGGTTCACCCTCCATCAGGAGCTTGGGAAAACATTGCTTTGTTCCTGGGAATGAAAAATCAGCAGCAGAGCAAGTGGGCGCCCACTTTGTTCCAGCAGGTCCAGTTAAAAATGGGGAATTAAATAAGATTTGGTAGCTAGGACACAACTACTTGCAGACAATCTGTTGGTCCAGCAGATGTTGAAATTCTGTGGTCAGCAAATCAAAAGCAATTTTGAAAGGGCTTGCAGAATCCAGATCCCTGCAAGAGCCTCCAGGCCCAAAATCTCTGCATGGTCTCATCAAAATTCTTGTTTGTTCAGTTTCTGTATTAATTGAAGTGTTACAGGAATAAATCTGACACTTGGACCCAAGTTTTCAGCAGAATCTGGGTTGGACATATGGTTTTAAATCAGTGCATAAGTCTTTGAGTGAAGTTGAGGCTGCCCCTGTTGGTTTTTGTTAATTTTTTGTTAATTTTTTGTTAATTTATTGTTAATTTTTTGTTAATTTTTTGTTAATTTATTGCATGGACCTAGCAAATGTTTCCAGAGCAAGGCAAGGTGCTTGCAGAGGTCTCTCACTGCTGAGGCACCTTCTGCTTTTGCAGGTTTTTCTGTCCATTTGAAACAAAACCAAACCAGAAACCTGATCTGCCTGTTCTATTTCTAGAACATCATTACCTTACCTTTAGATACTGATTTTTTTCCTCTTTGTGCTTCTTTATACCAGCAGTGCAATTTTCTGGATAATATTTATTTTGATAAACCTGATGGGAAAAGTGACAGAATTAATCAGGAGGGAAACTGGCACTTTAAATTTTATAACAAATAGATTTATCTTCCCTAAGTTTCCAAAGTATATAACATTAAATAAATCTGATAATCCAGTATCCTCTGAGCATTTATCACTGCAAACCATGTTCTTTTATTCCCTCAATTTATCTTTTCAGAAATTATTTTAGTTTCTAACTATATGAAGAGCATTCCTCCTGTAAAAGAGGAGAGAGCAGAAAGTTTTCTTGCTGCCTCCTCCACAAGACAGAAATGTTGTGTATACACCACATGTATCTCCATGGAAGCAATGATGAGATCAGTGGGGTCACTGGATAAATCAAAGTTTTAATGAATTAATATTTTGATTGCATTTCAAGTTTTCTGTTACTTATGTGTTACAGACAGTGCATGAGAGGAAGTCTGGTTATACTAAAGCTGTGCACAAAATTCACATGTAAGATGACATAACTGCACGTGGGACATGTGTTAATTTTTTCTGCCAAATGTTGTTTTCTGATAATGGGAATTGAGCTGAAAAGGATCCCTGTTGTTGGGTTTGGAATTATTTAGAATAATGTATATTTTGCTTTTGTTTGCCAGCTACACTTTGTGAGGATGGAGTGTGGCTGATCAAACATGAAAATGCTGAAACTTGACTCATATCTGGGTTAGGTGACCTTCCAATAACACTTTTCATTGTTATGGGAATCTCTGTCTCATCTGAAAATGATCTGTGCTCTTTAAAGCCTCAAGGATTTCTATGATTTTTTTTTTTTCCCCTTGTAGAATTTGGGAGTTTTTTGAAAAGAAGACAAAGATTTTCCCAGTTCTCAGTGTCCCTTCATGATCTGATTTGCAAATGTCAGTCCAGGTTCCTTCTCCCAGCCAAAATCTGTGATTCCATGAAGGCTGCTGGCACTCCTCCCCACAGCCTGGCCAGCCAGCTGGGACTGCTTTGGAATAAAGGAGAATTACCTGGGTTTTGGGTGAACAGAATGGAGAATTCAGCATCTTTAAGCTGTTGGAAAGACTGGATGAGTGTGCCAGGAGGGTGTTGCTCTGTCAGGGGCTGTAAAGAAGCATGGTGAGGATGATGATGGTGAGGATGATGATAGAAGACATATTTATGAATATGTGGTAGCTGTGGGCTAATTTAACCAAGAGGATCCTTGTTCCAAGAGATGATTTAATCTCATGTTTAGATGTAAAAACTCTGGAGCAGGGTTCTTGGAGAGGCTGTGAAAGCCCAGAAATGTTTAAAACTCAGGAGCTGGACAATTCTGTAATTGGGTGGTGACTCCATGGACAGGAGCCTGAGCACCCTGAGGCTGTTGGCCCTGCTTTGGGGGGAGGATGGACAAAATGATTTCCAGAGGTGTCTCTGGAGCTCAGGGATTCTGTGCCTCATGGGAGAGCACTGAGGGTCCTTTAAGTCCCATCTTTTATAATCCCTTCATTATCTCTGGATTGTTTATTCCTGCAGGTCAGTTGTGGAGTTAATCTGCTGCTCATTTTTCATCTGTAACTACCAAATGTTTGATTTTTATGACCTGAAAGCTCATTTAGAGGCCTTTGACAGCAGTTCTGCATCACCTGGGAGTTAAAAAGATGCAGTGGGACACCAAATTATGGATTTACAGCAAAACAAGTACAGTTTGGGCAGTTGGAGTGGCACAGACTCAGGTGTAGAAATGCTTTAATTACTCTGAGATCCATTTATGTATCCAGTCTACATTTCCTGTACAAGCCTTGAGAGTAAATTTACTTTTATATCTGTGTTATCAGTTTTTTTGCAGGACTTACAAATGTGATTAATATAAACTTACAGTTCTATTTTTAAGGTAAAACTTGGGCACATCAAAGGGGGTAGGTGATAGAAGAATTCAAATATACACTATTATATACTACAGTGTTTTATTTTCATTTCAGTCAAAGGCTTTCTATCAGATTTAATCATTCCTATGACAGAATTTCCATTAATTGTGGCTTCCTTCAAACACACATTCTCCTTGGATAGCTGCCTGATGGTGGTAGTAAAATGAAGTTGAAAATCCCACACAAAACAGAATTATGGCAATCATCAAACCTGCTTGGGGGTGTGGGGTTTTTTTTTTAATTTTCCCACTCATTTGCAGTTTTTAAGAGCCTGAAGAAAAGGCTTAGTAATAGAAAGTCTTCTCTTAGAGACTTTGCAGCAGCTCCAGTGCTATGCCCTGAAAAATGCCCTTTTCAGCTCCAAGCACTTCCAGACAAGAGAGAAATTGGGTTTGTGTTTGCTGCTTCTGTGCTCTGGGACTTCTTTCCCCTCATAAAACAAGGAACAATGGAAGGAAATCTGTCTGAGGCGTTTTTATACCAGAAAAACCCTCGTGTGCATTTTTTGTTTCTTTCTTTTTTTTTGGTATTGTTTCTTTAATTGTTAGTCGTGACCAAAAAAAATCCTTTTTGTGAATGTTTTCATGTCATTTTCTGATGAATACCTGGGAAAACTGCTCTAAACCCAGAAGGGACTAATTAGTGCTTGGTGCTTCTGCTTGTATATCTGCTTGGAACTGGAGATAGTAAAAAGGCTTTCTAGCTAAAAGTTTATTTGTAAAAAATATTTTCTGTGCTGTTCACTTGCCTTTTTCTGTTTTGTTCTTAAAAATAGCTTTCAAATCCCTTCAGATACAAGTTCTACAAGATATTTAGGCTTTAAGGTCCCTTCCAACCCAAACCATTTTGTGCTTTTAAGTATTGTACATGTATTTAAAACATTTTCATAGAAGAGTTGCTGTTTGTTGAGATCAAAATGAGAATGCCCCATCACCCTGACCTTGCAAGCTGTGGCTGTGGCTGAAAATACAGAGAATTGGAAAGGCTGTAAGGGCAAAACCAGCAGCAGTCAGGGCCACCAGCACTGAAAAAAAAAAGAAAAAAAAAAAAAGGAACAAGGTTGATGGACTTGATGGTTGATAGTGAAGGGAAGGCTGTGGGGGCAGACACAGAAAAAGGGAATTTATGGAGGTACTAGGGATGCCAGGGATTTCAGCCAGGTCACCTAGCTGGGACAGGGCCACTGTGTGCAGGGATCTGGAGAAATTACCCACCCTTTCCTTCACCTGCTGCTTCAGTAAAGCAGCTTGAAGAAAGAAATGCAGTTTTTATAAGCCTTGGATTTGATTTTTTTTTTTAAGAGTAATTTCTGCATGTTTACATTTGGGTTTTATGTGTCAGCTGAAGGATGAAATATCTGATAGTTAATTATTCAGATTATGGCCTGATTCTGGATATTGTTAATTATTCAGATTATGGCCTGATTCAGGGTATAGCTGAATTAGAGGAGGTTAGAAGGTAGTTTTGAAAAAAACTTGGGGGAGTGACTGGAGGATGAGGGGTTGCACTGGGAGCACAGGTGGATCCTTGCTGGAATGCATTCTCCAGCTCCAGGCAACCATAGGAGAAGTCATAAAATGGGAAAATTATAAAGCCTGGGCAGGTGAGCACCAGTTTTGGAGCTGTTGCTGTGGAAGTTCAGTTTGCAGGTACCAGGTGTCACTGTGGCAGGCAGGAAATGCAGGACTCTCAATTCCCCTGGATTTATTGAAAGTGCAGTGTGGAGCTGTGGGAAATCAATCAGAGGGAATTTGTGGGCTTTCCCCCCTCATTCTTCCTATTATTGATTATTTATATTAATTCTTGGATTTTGGACAGGGAGGAAATCAATCAGAGGGAATTTGTGGGCTTTCCCCCCTCATTCTTCCTATTATTGATTATTTATATTAATTTCTTGGGTCTTGGACAGGGAGGAGTGCCCTGAGCAGGCTCTGAGCAAAGCAGAAGCTGCCCTCAGAGCAGAGCTCTGCTGCTCTTGGGTGTTCACCTGGGCTTTTGTCCTGTGGGAAGGGATGGGGAGGGAATTGTTGAACGTGGAGAACGCTGGAGTGGGCTTGGTGAGGGGGAGGAGGGAAGTGCTCCCTGTGCAGAGGGACAGAGATGAAAGGAGGGTGCTGAACTTTCTAATTATCCCCCTCAGTCTGCCTGCCGAGGCTGCAGGCTGGAACTTGCAGGGTTTTAATGAATTTGAAGGTGCAGTTTCATTTTTGGTGCTGTTGCTGAGATGCAGCCAGGGCTGGAGCAGGTCCCACAGGTGGTCCTGCAGCCTGCTCTGGCCAGGTCACCTCAGCACATTCAGCCACATATCCACACACGTGGGGGTGTTTAGCCAGGTATGCACACTGTAAAGTGATTTAGGCTGCCCAGAATCCTGATGTGTCTTCTCTGTGGTAAAGCACAGAGCTAGAACATTATAGAACCTCATATCGATCAAAAAACTCACATTTTATTGCTGTAAATTAGCAAAAAGCTGCTTGAATGTGTTCTCTTTTCATTAAAAATCCAGATTGTTTCTAAATCATAGACTCAGATTTGATAATTACTCTGTGGAGCCGTGTTCTCATGTGATCCTCAGCTGTGCTGTTTGTTTGATGAAACATTCCATTTTCAGCCTTTAGAATTTTACCCTTTACTCCTCACCATATGTGAAGCATTTATAACACAGCAAATCCCGTGGTTTGCATAAAAAAATCTCCTCCAGGTCCTCCTGAGCAGCATGTTTTGGTCCATGTGTCTGTAAATTCATCTCAGTTGTGTGTAGAAAACAACACGTGTGGGGCTTGGTTGGTTGGCAGTTTGGAGGCAAGAAACCTCTCAGAATCCCCTCAAGGTACATTTCTATTCTTGCAAGTTTATTTATAAGATAAACAGTCATTATCTGTTTGAATCACAGATGTTAATTTGAAGATGCAAAGCCTGGGCAGGTGAGCACCAGTTTTGGAGCTGTTGCTGTGGAAGTTCAGTTTGCAGGTACCAGGTGTCACTGTGGCAGGCAGGAAATGCAGGACTCTCAATTCCCCTGGATTTATTGAAAGTGCAGTGTGGAGCTGTGGGAAATCAATCAGTGGGAATTTGTGGGCTTTCCCCCCCTTATTCTTCCTATTATTGATTATTTATATTAATTCTTGGATTTTGGACAGGGAGGAAATCAATCAGTGGGAATTTGTGGGCTTTCCCCCCTCATTCTTCCTATTATTGATTATTTGTATTTATTCTTGGATCTTGGACAGGGAGGAAATCAATCAGTGGGAATTTGTGGGTTTTCCCCCCTCATTCTTCCTATTATTGATTATTTCTGTTTATTCTTGGATCTTGGACAGGGAGGAAATCAATCAGTGGGAATTTGTGGGTTTTCCCCCCTCATTCTTCCTATTATTGATTATTTCTGTTTATTCTTGGATCTTGGACAGGGAGGAAATCAATCAGAGGGAATTTGTGGGCTTTCCCCCCTTCTATCCTATTATTGATGAAGATAATAGTTGGACTTGCAAGAAAACAAGTGTGGGAATCCTTCTCTTCTCCTGAATAGCCATAATTTGCATGTGAAATTTAAGAAGCTCTCCAAAGGAGTTTGAATGTAAAAGCAGGTATTTGAAGGAACAGGTGCACTGAGATAATCTGCCCAGGTTTGTGCAGGCTGGGGTGGGGCTGACAGCTGCTTCATTATCTTCCCATTTTCTGACTTCTCCTCTCTTTGCCTGTAGCTGTGTTTGGGTTTGCCTCACCCAGGTGTGCTGCAGGACAGGGGAGACGTGAAAAAAATCCAAATTCACAGCTTGCTTTGGAAATCAGACTCTTTTGACAGTCATTTCACTCATTGTCTATCTTGGCTTTCTGTATTTTGTTTCCTCTCTTAAAAGGTTCACTCTTTTGAAGCAATCCCCAGAGTTTGCACAGTCATCATCTATTAATGAAGTTTAAATGTCATTTTTTGAAAACGTCTGTTGCTCTTAGTCAGAAGCCTCTGATAATTTAGCTTTCAGTATTTCACAGAACTTCCTTTCCACAATCCCATGGAGCTCGTTTTGTTGAAGTTAATTTGCAATTGTCAACTTCTGTATTGAATTTTTCTCTTTTGTTTTGTGTTTTCCTCTTCCCTCCACGTGTACTTTGTTCAGATACCCCTACTTTGTTCTTTTTAAACCTTTGTAAATTGGACACAAACTGCTGTGCTGGAATTTTGGAAGTGTCCAAGGCCAAGCTGGATTTGGGTTGGAGCAATTTGGGGCAGTGGAAGGTGTCCCTGCCCATGGAATAAAATGAGTTTTAAGTCCCTTTCAACCCAAGCCATTCTGGTTTAATGGTTCTGACTGCTCTGAGATTGCATGAAGTGTAAACTGTCCTATAAAACTCTCTGTTCTCCTGCAGGGAAAATACTTTCCAAACATTTAAAAATCATCCTCCTCAATCCAGGATGTTTGAGTATTGGTTAAATACCTGGGAGCCTCATTTTCAGTGTTTTTTGTGAATATTTTTTGTTAAAAGCCTCCTTTTTGTTAAAAGCCTCCTAGAAGAGAGCTGTGCTTTAGATAGGAGAGAATTTTCTTGTCAGGGCTGCAGTCTGTGGGCTTTGTTTTCAGGCTCTGGGCTAGGGGGACTGTCTGAACTTGGGATTTCTGCTTTTCTCTGGCTTGAATCATACCCTAAACTCTATTTAAAGATTTTGGTTTTTGTATTTTGTATATTTATTTTCCACATCCTTGACCCTGACTGTCGAGCTGGACATTTGTGTTTGCCTTGGCAAGCTCCGAGCTGCTCATCTAGGGCAGGATGAAAACTCTTTTTTTCCTTTTGTAAACAAACTGTTCCTTCAGTATTTTCCATAAGGATTTACACCACCATTTTGTGTCGCTTCTAGGAATGGAGAAAATCTTGCCATTCAGAGCTTTCCTTTTACACAGCTCACAGCACTGTAGAGAAATGTTTGATTTTATGTCTTTCCCTAGGCTGGATTCAAAGAGCTTTTTTCAGAACGTTTTTAAATTCCAGAAATAGTCCATTTTTTTTTTTTCCTCTAAGGGTTTATTAAAGCTATAGGTCAATAGGCATTGTTGCCTGTCTAGAAAAGGGGTATTTGTATTTTTTATTTGTCTGCCCAGAGCAGTGAAAACAGTGCCCCATTGTCCCAGGCACTGCGTGCATGTAAAATACTGCTTTGTGCCCTGAAGAATTTACAGCCCAAATAACTGTTCATGCTCTGCTGCGAGGGGGGTTTGATATATTTTAATGCTCAGGATGTAAAATGTGAGAATAACTCAGCTGGCCACTTGATGCCAACACACAAGTTGTGTTTTGGAGCAGAGGAACTGGGTTTTATTTCCCCTGGGACACAGAAATGCTGCTGCTCCTTTGGTCAGGTCATGGCCAGTGAGGGATTTCTGGGGGCTGTGTGCTCTGGAAAATTGGCATTTTTGTGCTTCTCATCCAAACCACTTTGTCATGTGTCATCTGCTGCACTCCACGAGGGTTGCAGATAATTTGGGCAAGTCTGAAATGCTCCCAGTCACAGATGCAGTTTTATGTATTATAAACTTGGTGTTATTGGTATTAAATCCAGCTCCAGGCTGAGTAACCATGTTAGTCCCAAGCTTAAACCCTGCCAGGTGGAAAGAGGGTCTTTGCCATGAGCTAAACCTCTAAAATATCAGAAAAAGTGTTTTAGGAGCATCCCTGTTTCTCAGGAAGAAAAAGCTTGGAGGATATAATCATGAGAATATGTTCTCCCTCCAGACAGCTCTGCAAATCCCTGGTCTGGAGTTCTACCACTCCACCTCAGTGTGTTCACAAGGACACCTGGATATTCTGTGGAAATATTCTCTTTTTCCCCACTCTATAGCCACTTACTGGCCAAGGGCAAGTCAGAAAGTAAAAGTACAATTACGTTATACAGCAGGAAAAAATGGTGTAGTTTAATTCTTTTTAAGCAGTAGAAAGGTACAAATTTCCATGTAACTCTCTTGTCCTTAAGATGCTGTTTATGAGAGCCAATATTTAAGTGTAAAATGACCAATTAATTCTTTATGAATGTCTAGAAATTTTTCTGCAGTGTTTAGTAAAATAAGCTGTTTATTAGGAGTGATTACTCTGATGAAGTGAGCAAACCAACCCAAAGTGTCTGGGGTTTGATTTGAGCCTTACTGTAAATGATAATAAATAGCAAATAGCCAAATTTATTTATTATCTGGAAATGATAATAAATAGCAAATAGCCAAAGTGACAAGTGCTGAAAAGTAGATGTTAAAGATACCCCCAAGATGACAAATAATTATTGGTGTGTAGAAGAGAAAAATACTGAATTTTCTGTAACGCTCCATTGGTGCTAGTCAACAGTTCATAAAATGCTATTTATTATTCCTTTTAAACAGCAATGTGAATTTTTAAGAGTGTTTTAAGACCATATTTCAACTCCACAAGCTAAAATTACCTTTTTTGTTGCAGATCTGGGACATGAGTGATGATGAAACAGTTTGAAATCAGGTGCTGAGGAGGAGGAGGAGGATGCTCTGGAGTGCAGCCCTGCCTTTTATCTCTGCTTTGAGGAGTTAATGATTGCTTACCCCTCCTGCCTGCTGGAAAGACAAACAAACAGAACCCACGTTTTGCCAGGAATAACTTCACTTTCAAAGCAGTCTCTTATGGACAGAACTTGCCATGTTTTCATTTTTATTGTGTAAATAACTGGAGCAATGTGCTTATGTTTAAACCTGGTCTCTCTTTTTTTTGGGGGGGGGTTTTTTTGTTGGTTTTTTTGGGGATTTTTTTTTAAGCTTCTAAATATGGCTTACATATAAAAAATGCTGCTTAAGTACCTTTGGGTGGTTGGTTTGGGCCAGGTTTTATTTTGTTTCTCAATGGCCATGTCCAAGCAGCATTTCTGAATGGCTTTTTTCATCTCTCTCAGATTTGGGGCACTTCAGTTGGAATTTGTGAAGATTGAGCATTTTCTGCTCTTGGGAGTTAAATTTAATATTTAAAGGTGGGCAGGAGTGGGTAAGGACCTGACCCTGCTGCCTCCACCTCAGGAATTATTTGCAACCATGAATTTCAGGTGCAGTTGTTCTGGATGTGCCCATGGAGTTGTCATTCCCTGTGAAGATCCCATCTTTTCATGCTATGGAAACCAAGTGGTTTGACTGCTTTTTGCCCAGGAAAGAGCAAAATGCATTTATGTCATGATTAGGCTCCCCTGAAGCTCAGAGAAGGCTCTGTTATATGGTAAAAAATGGCTTTAGGAGGTGGTGGGTCATTGATTCAGTCAAAACCTGTAGGGAAATGCTTCACTGAAATGAGAAATTTGTTCTCTGACTTTGCTGTTCCTGGGTGTGGTCATGCAGAACCTTGCAGGTGTTCAAAAAGAGAATTCTCTTTTCCTTTTTGGTTCATTTAATTTTTTCAAGTGGCTTCAGAGATTATGGATGAGCACAAACAGGAGTTGGAGAATCCTTGAGTTTAAAAAAAATAGCTTGAGAAAAATGGAGTTTTAAAATATCAAAGTGCATTACTGCAAAATTGAAAGTGAATCTATTGGTCTTAACTTGGAATAGGTTTTAGAAGGAAATTTGAAATCCCTTTCATAGCTTTATGTTGTGGGGTTTATGAGTTAACTCACTTAGAAAAAATGCAAATCACCCTATCTGCCAAGCAGCCTCCATTTCCCAGATATATTATGAAAATTAGCTGGTCAATCCAATTATTTTAGTTCCTTCCTTAACGTAAGCTCTGAAGATTTGTTTTTTGTAGAGAATTTCCCAGCTTCTCTCTCATCAGAAGAAGTTCAGTCAGGTCAAGAATATGCAACTCCCATCTCCTGAGCAGAAAAGAAGATTTATTGAAACCTGCTGAGGTTTGCACCGAGTGTCTAAAATAGCCATTGTTGTCTAAAATAGCCATTATTGTCTAAAATAGCCATTATTTCTATTTATTTATTATCATAGTCATTATATTTACATGATTTCATTATATTTACATTTCACCATACCTAGGGGAATGTCTAGTTTAGCTAACTTAAGTGTAATATAAAAATATATATGAATGCAAATATATTTTGGAAATCAGAGCTGGTAATCAGAGCAAATTATGTCTTGGTGGTCAGGCACTGAAGACTGAGATTGAAATCCTGAAATCTGCATTTTTTAAAGCAGCTGAAATACATCATGACTTTGCAGCCATGTTTTCAGCCATGCCATAGTCCAGCTGGAGCCATGAGTTGGTGCCAGGAGAGTTTAAAGGGAATAATCTGCTTTTTTTATCTCTGGGAGCTGCTGACCGTGGAGTGTAAATGGCTCTGAAGTTTGGGGTTATCTAAGACTTGAAAGCTGCACATCTTTCTGAGCCTGGTAAACATTAATAATTGTTCTGAATACCTGAAACTCTGCTTGGGCAGTGTCAGTGCAGGGAGCAGCAGGGTCAGAGCTCAGGGTTAGTGCCGTGTGTCCTCACCTGTGTCCCTGCAGTGCCACCCAGCTCTGCCAGGCTGGGCTCTTTGCTGGCCTTGAGCTCCCCAGATGTCCCTGCTGTGCAGGAACACTTCACTGTGACTTGGAATAACTCCCCTTTGTCTGACTAAAATGTTGTTTTCTTTCTCCTTGTGGACCAGAATTGTTCTTCTTTTGCTTTTACTGAATTTCTGGGCATTTGCTGAGTGAGAAATCCATTCCAATGAATGACTGAATGTACATTCAAATACTAATAGCAGAGAAACACATTTATTGGCTGCCTTGAATGCACTCAGTGCAGGATTTCTGCACAGACCCCAGCTCCAGGGCTTGCTGTTTAATGGGACAAGCTAAACTTTCCCTTTCTTCATGGAGGAGCTGGGATTTAATGTTATTGGTGCTGCCAGGAGCTCCTCCACCCTGGCACCAGTGAAGAGAAAAATGCTGAACTTTCTCCATTGGTGCCAGTCAACAGTTCATAAAATGCCATTTATGATTGCTTTTAAACAGTAAATTTAAACAGTAAACAGTGGAGAACCTGAACTTTCACTGGAGAACCCAGCCAGGGCTTTTCAGGTGTGAACCAAATCTGTTGGTCAGAGGGAATGAGCAGCCTCAGAGGATCCTGCTCATATTCTCAATTATCTAATAGGAATACACTGGCATTTTATGGCAACCTGCAGCTGTGAGAGCCCCATGCCTCATCTGGGGACATTTGATTCTGTTAGAAGATCTCAGTGAAGAGCTCTGACACCACTTTTGTACTTGAGCATTAAGGAAAAGAATGAAATGACAGCTTCTGTTGTGATTTTACACTTCTGCCAGGAGTTTTGCTTCAGTGCCGCCCCTGCAGTGTGTTCTGCTGGCTGAGGTTTAGAATTTGTTACATGACCACATCCATCAGAGTGAGGAATTTGAGATTCTGTGGGAGTTTGCTTCCCTGGAGCCCTGGGCCATGGGGAATGGATTTCCCTCAGGGGCTGTCCTGGTGCCATCACACCAGGGCCAGAACCCTTCCCAAAGTGGCTGCTTTGAGTCTGAAGCCCTCAGCACTGGGATATGTGAGGGAGAAGGGCACAGATGTGAAAATCCTACTGAGATCCATGGGGGAAAGATTCATGATGGCCCAGCCAGGCTGATGGAGAAGGATCCACAGGATTCCATCCCCAGGAAGCTGATGGCTCCCAAGAACTAAAGAGATTCTGCTTCAGGAGAAGGCAGCAGCACTGGAGGTATTTTGGCACAACAAAGGAAACTGCAGTGACTGTTCCAGGCCTTCAAATCATTGAGTTTGAGCTTGGAAAAACGTTTTCCCTTCCCTATGTCCTCAGAGAAGCAGTGAGGTAAACTAAAATTGCCATTTTGTCATCTTTGATATTCTTATCCCACTTTCTGCATGTCCCTGCCCATGGCAGGGGGTGGCACTAGATCACCTTAAAGGTCCTTTCTAATCCCTTAATATTACATGACTCTAATCTTGTTTCTTTGTATAAATTCTGGCTGCTCACCTTGAGTAGGTGCAACAGAAGTATTTGCAAAATTGAGTGACTCTGCATCTATAAGCACTTTATTTTAGTTTTTCACTTGTGCTCTTACTTAGAAAACTCACTGAAATGGGTTTTATTTCTGAGCTTTGCTCTGTGCAATCATATGATAGCACTTGTTTCTCCCTCTTAGTGAACAAATTCTTCCTGAATATCTGTTACCTTGCATAACTGGGATTGGTGGTGGAATCAGAGAAGATTTGGTTGGAAAAGACCCTTGAGACCATCAAGTCCAAGGGTTATTCCAGCCCTTCCAAGCTCACCACTGCTGCTCCATCCTCACACTGCCCTGGGACTGTGCTGGGCACGAGGAGCTCACCCAGCTCCCAATTTCCCTTTGAGTTTCTTTCCCTTTTTCCAGCCACACCATAAAACCAGTGAGATTCTGAGAAGTTTCTTGGGAACAGACTCTGCCTGCAGGACTCTCATCGAGGCCAGGGATGGGTGAGGTCACTGATGGTGATCAAGGACACTCTGCCTCTCACAGAATCCATGAGTTTATTTTTATATAGTTCCTCTTCCAAGTATAACCAAATTTTAAGAGTTCCAGGCGAGTCCCAGCTCTCGATTCCTGTGGGAATAGGAAGGATTGCTCACATTCTTGCAGAAGAAAATCCATTTCAAGCTGGCACACACCCAGCCTGTCTGCTCCTTCCACGTGCTCCAGGCCATTCTGGGTGTCCCTGGCTCAGGGATTGCTGCTCTGGGACTTTGCATTCAGGCTGCACACAGGAGAAGAGAGCAGGAGCAGCTCAGTGGTGGGATTTTACTGCCAAAATTTGAATTTCTTTTTGAAATAACAATGCAAGGCTTTCCTTAGAAACAAGTAAGCATTTATACTCCAAAGAGAGCCATTAAAGAAGAATTTGCAGCATGGGAAATTTTAACTGACTTCATAAGAAACAGAGTCTGGAAGATGTCTCCAGCCTGTTACCATTTGGCTTCATTAATTCCTTTTTTCCTTTTTTTTAATTTCCTTTTCAGTGCAGCTGATGTGCTTGTGCATATCCAGAATGAAACTTTCCTTCCAGAGGCTGTTGTGCACCTTTGCTACTGCACAGCACCTGGACTCACTCTTTTAAAATACTACACCAGGAGGACCTTGGACTGTGCCAGGCTGTGAGTTCCTAACCCATGAAAACCCTGCCTACCTGTCCCATGTCCAGCTCTCCTTCCCTTGCAGCTGCCTGGGCCTTCTCCAGAGCCTAAAAACACCACACAGGTCATGCTTTAGGTTTGAAATGCATCTGGACCTGCCCTCTCTGTTGCCTCTTCAGCTTTCCAGTCTAATCATTTCTGGAAAGTTCATTTTCTTACCTGTGCAACACTTGGCAGGTTTGGAAGTAAAAATACCCTAACAGTTTATTGACTTTTTTTTTTTTCCTCTCATTTTACTTTCATTGATAACCTCTCAAGAATCTCTCTGAGCTTTATTCTCAGTGATCATGGGTCAGAACTGTTGTTTTGTTGCCATATTGAAAGCTTAATAACCAGGCTGTGGCTTGTGCTCCTCTGCAGCCCCCTTTTTCTTCAGGCCAGCACTGACAGCCAGCAACCCTCATCCTTCCACCGGTCCAGCTTGGAAAGGAATCCCTGGAATGAGTCACTTGAGGATTAGTTTAACCAGGCTGGAGCTGCTCCCAAGAGAATTAACAGCTCTAAGCTGGAGTGGCAGTGGTGTGCTTGAAGCACCTTCAGGTATTCCATGGCTTCGGGCAGCAGGTTTTGCACCTCATTTCCCAGTCCAGATGAGCTCACCCCAGGGTGAGGATGCAGATGACTGCTCCAACCGTTTTTAAGTTCAAGCTCTAATTGCAGCCTCACTAATTATGTTATCAGCCTGTTGGGAGTTAACCACAGCACTTTCTCAAATGCAGTGGAATTATTTGTGACAGATTTTCAGAACCCACCAGTTATTTTGTCAGTATTTAACCAGCAGAGGTTCCTTCTGCTTAATCAAGCCAGTGCTCCCTTGCCATTGGAGCTCCTTGGGCTTAGGGAGAAAAAGGATAATGAGGAGTTCTGAAACCAGCCTGGGTTGTTTCCTGGCTGGCAGGGAGCACACCCTCCTTCCATCCATCTCCCTCAGCTCTCTGAATGCCTGTTTCCTCCTGCTCTGTGCATGGATGTTTGTGTGGGACATCGATAGGAGGCACAGTGGGCTTTGTCTCTGCAGTGAAGGCCACACGTGCCTTTCATTTGAAATGTAAAAAAATGTCAAATTGCTTCTTAACAAAATACTGTAGTGAGCTAACAGGAAAGGACAGGAGCAGCTGCACAGTGCTGTGCTGCTCCAAATCAAAAGCCAAATGGAATCCAAATCAATGAGTTTTCAAAAATGCTTCCTTGTCATTTCCCTCCTCTCCCATCCAGTTACTTTCTGTTCTTACATTCCTTGGCTGTGGGCTGCTGCTTCAGTAGTCTGAGCATGCAAAAATTCAGCCTCATGTGTAACTTCAGTCTTTGGCACTGGGACTCTTGACTTTTGCAAGGTCTCAGCAGAATGATTCACTGTTTGATTTGTTAGTGAAATCCTGTTCTGCACTACGGAACTAGGAAAGGGGAGACATTGAACTGGAGATTCTGGAGTTTTTTGCCCTAATTTCTCTTTTGGTCTTGTGGTGTTCATGGTCTTCTGCTGGTCTTCACTCATCTCTCAGAAGCTGCATTGATGCATCCTGCACTGCGAGGTTCAAGGCATGTGAAATGCAAGCTGGAGTCTCATTGCTGGAATGTTTTTGCTTCCCAGATGAAATCAGGGCTGAAGCTGCCTGGAGCAGAGCTGCTGGAATTGTTTCCTCGTTGGAAAGGAAGGCAGGAAGGAAGGAGGGAAGCTTCCATGCCTGCTGCTCTGAAAGCATTTGAACTCTGGGTTTTGATGGGTTTTGGTATCCTTTCTTTTCTCTTTCTTTTTCTTTTCTTTTTTCCTTTTCTCCCCACGAGCCCCCTGAGGGAGGGCTCTCAGTGACACCCACGCTCGTTTCCATTCCCGGTGACACTTCCCTCAAATTAGCAGGGAGGGATTCTCTAAAGCAGGCACAATTTTCCTGGAGGTTTTTGCTTTGTCTGTGAGTGTCTTTATTTTCATTTTGTGCTTTCAAGGCTGACTTTTATCCAGTAATTCCGTAGGTGTTGCCACTTCCTCAGGAACCTGTGACTCAGGCGACATTTAAATGCCATGACATCACCAGCAGCTCCCCTTGGAATTGCTGCTCTCCTAAATAGGGCTCTTGGCTTTGCTTGTAATACTGCCAGCTCTGCTTTGAGGTTTTCTGTGTGTGAGGTGGGAGGGATGAGGGGGTTTCGTTCCTTAAGGCAGCCCTGCCATTCTGAGGATCCACATTTCAGCCTTTTGAATTGCTGAAATTGCCAATGAGACTTAAAATGGGAGATCCATACTTACACACCAGCTCTTCATGAATGAAATCGTTGTAATCAGCCCTTTGTAGAGGTTCTGCTGCTGTAAATCGAGCTTAATTCACTCCTGCTCTGGAGAAGGGAGCAGATGAGGGGAGGAAAAGGTCTGGGCATCGTTTTCCAGCTTTCTTTTGGAAGCAATGCAGACAAAAGGTGTCTTGGCACACTGCTGGGCAGTTCAGTGGCTGTCCCAGCACTGTGTACCTGCACCACAGCAGCTCCAGGCTGGATTGCAGAGTTTCCCTCCCAAGGACAGCTCTGGGTGAGTGCTTGGCTGCATGAGGAGGAGCCCTGGGGCAGTGCAGGGTGTCCCCAAAGGCAGGGTGGCAGCAGGAGGGGCTGGGCAGCTGTTTGCTTCTTGGCCAGCAGCCCTTGGCCACGTCACTGCAGCAGGACCTGCCTGGGGAGCTGCTGAGAGGAGTGACAGCAGGAATCCTGGCCATGGCAGGAATGTGTGTGTGTCCAGGTCATGGATTCGGGCTCTTGTGGCAGCTCAGGGTGTTGGGTGGTGGTTGTTGTGCAGAGCTCAGGATCCCTTTGTTTGGCCCTTGGTTTGAGCAGCAGCAGCTTTGGAGCTCAGCAGGACTCGTGCAGCAGAGCCTTTAGGGGTGGCTCTGCTTGTGGGGGGCTCTCCCTGAGCAGGCAGAGCCTCTGTGGTGGCATTTAAACAAAACTCAAAGGGAAGTGGGGTCAGTGGCTGCTCCAGGTAATGGGCTTTCTTCCAGTGATGCCAAAATCTGGCACTGTTACGAATTAAAGTTATTTTTCAGATGACACATTAGACCAAAGTTCTAAAAAAAAGGTTCTGTATCTCTTTCTACTTTTTCTGATTTTTTTTTTTAATTCATCTTACCTTCCTAAAGTTGCTGTTGAGGTTCCCCTGGGTCCTTTATTTTCTAAATTCCCTTATAAATTACTTTTAACGAAAACCTCTCACTCTGTCCACCCAGTGGATAGATCCTATTGCTATATCCCAGTGATTGATCATTTTTGGCACCAGGCTGGGGACACTGAGATGCAGGTGGTGTGAATGTGATAACATCACAATTATTTGGTTTCACAAAGGCAATTTTCCTCTAATTAAAACATTTGCTGTTGCATGTCTCTTGCATGCACTTAGCCACTATTTGTGATTTTTCCTTGGGATGACTGAGCTGTAAATTCTGCCCTATAAACTCAGTCGAGTTTAGCAACACTACAAACTTAAGCCAGGGTTTTTTTAGGCCTGATTTGCAAGGGAGGGATGGAGCAGGTCACTGGTTCATGGCCAGCTCTGCCCTGGGGCTGGACAGATCCTGGGTTCATTTCCAGCCATGATGGGCTCTGTTCATTTCTGTTCCTGTGGATAGTATTTGGAAATGTCATTAAGAGATTCAGAGAGATAACTTCAAGACAGCAATTCCTAAAAGTCCTCTGGGAGCAGAGAATAACAAAATACCTGTTGATGTGAGATACTGGAAAAGAATGGGACTCAAATGTCACCGGGGTGGCAGGAGGGGCTGACACTCAGGACATGGGGACGTGCAGCACAGCATGTTTCAGAGTATGACCAAAGCACTGCTGTTCAGTTGTTCTGTTGCTTGACTTGTAGGTGATTTCAGAAATTTTCTAAGCCAAGGTGTTACATTCCAGCTTTCACAGTTTGGAGTTCAATGTCATTAATTACTGGGCTTTTTAAAAACACTGCTTGTTTAAAGGACTTTGTCCTCTCTGAAACTGTCATAGCCACGGGAAGGTGGATGAGGCAGAATTCCCTGGGCTGTGAGAGGCCAGGGAAAGGCCCTGAGTGCCTGAGTTGGTTCAGACACTCTGCAGAGTCAGGGCTTGGCAGAGCAAGACCAATCTCAGTGGGGGCAGCTGGGCAAGAGAGTAAATAGTGCAGATTCTCGAGGTGCTGCAAGTCTGCCTCACCTCTAACTTTGTTAATTAACTTTGTTAATGCCTTGCAGCTGAATTTGGACAACTGGTCCAGGAGTGGTTGCTGGAATTCATTTGCCTCAGTTTTTGGATGCCCAGCTTGGGATGCTCTTTGATGGTGTCTTAAACTGGGTTTCAAAGTTCTGAGAGAAGTCTGATGTCAGATGTAGAGACAATCTTATACTAAGCATGTATTTTTAAAAGTGATGTGTGTAAAAGAGGACTAAATAAATCTGTTCTTAACTTTTAACTGCTCTCTGTTTCAGTTTGGCTCTTTCTTGCAGGTGTGTTCTGGGCAATGTCCAGGGTGGGCACTGGGCTTTGTGTAACAATCAGCTGAAATAGAGAGGAGTCACCAAACAGCTTTGGTATTCTCGTGGCAAACAATCAACAGGAAAGGAAATGTTATCTGAATGCTCTTTTTTAAAAGGAGTTTCTGGTTTTGAGGCTCGTGGTGCTTGTTACCCAGCTCAGTGCCAGGAGCTTGGCTTTGTCTCACAGTCAGTGATCCCCAAGGGGTTCAGATCCACTCTCAGCTGGAGGTGGGGGTAAGAGAGCTCAGCAGCCCAGGCTGAGAGGGGCAGCAAATGTTGGCTGTGTCCTCCCAGGCTGCACTGACATTTAAAGTTCTGTCCCCAGGAAGCAGAGCTCTGGATTCATTTGGTGTGCCTTGACTTTGGTAATGGAACAGAACTAAGAAGCAAGTAAGAACTGGGCTCGGGTTTTTAAAAATTTTCTTAATTAACAACCATTTCTTAATTCTGATCATATATTATTACCAATATACTCCAGAGGAGAGAAGAAAAGGGGGGTTTGTTCACTTCCTGAGTGAGCTACAGAGCAGCGTTCATGAACTAAGTACAAAGTGTAAATAAGTTGCCATGACCTGTAATTTGTTGGGCTCTACAGTGGTGTTAGTGATATTTTTGTGTTTTACAAACCTTTCCCAGTGTTGTCATTGGCTCTTTTCCCCACTTAAACTTTTCACTAAAAAAAAAAAGTACAAAACTTCCATTATGAGAGAAGGGCAAATGAACTGAAAAATCCTTTGAAAGCCTCACCCACTGCCCCAAATCTCTGTTGCAGTGAAGCTCCAGCAATTCTTTTGTCCTACCACATTAATGTTTTCCTTCCCTCCCTCCCCTGTTCCAGGTCTAGATGGGAGATATGAAGGGCCAGAAGAAGAGGAACCTGGAGGAGAGGCAGGAAGAACAGCTGGATGTTCAGAACAGCAGGGCTGCCCCACTTTGGGAGCTTGCCCAGCACAGGTATTGGCACTGCTCTGAGGAGCTCCAGTTCATCTTCCTGCCTGCTCACAGGCCTTGGCTCATCCCTTTCTCTGCCCAGGCTTTGTCTCTGGGGAGTTCTCCTGAGGCTCAGCATCAATTTTTTTTCTTCTGAGGGGCTCCCACACTGTTGTGGTGTTTCCAGACATTTGTGGAACTACAGGGAGCTGTGGCTGTAGGGCTTCACAGGGTCCCAGGCAGTACAGGTCACCCAGGCAGCTTTCACCTTCTCTGGGGCAGAAATTCAGTGCTGTTTCTCTCCTGTCACCCAGCTCCTCTGGTGCTCTCAGGAAGGGCAGGGATGTTGTCCTGAATTTGTACCTACAGAGCAATTAAAGCAACAGATGTGCTTAAGCAGCCTCCCCACGCAGAAGCTGAACAAATAAATACAAACCTGGAAGGGTCACTTGTGATCTTCACTCAGTGAACCACCCCTGTGCTCCCCAAACACCATCCTGCCTGGGACTTCCTGCAGTGTTTGGGTTTGAGGTTGCAGTGGAGCTGGTTCCCACTTTGGGGATGCAGAGCTCAGCAGTGGAGGTTTCCTGAGGGGAGAATCTTTGCTTTTCACCAGCCTGGGTAAATTGCAGCTTTCTCAACTCTCAAAATGTTGCTGCTCCCCCAGCGCTGGGGTTTTGTTGTTTTGTGTTCCTCCAATTCCCAAGGATCTGCTTCCTTTTTTCTTCCATTTCAAAACGAACCCATCTGTTTTGTGGCCATGTCAAAAAGACTTGAAAATGTGAAGCTAAATGCCTCAAGAACAGAATGAATTCCAAATGTCATTATTTAGAACACCCTGATTTCAATTTCGCTCCTGAAAAATCCGAGTGAAATCTTTTCTGAGTGCTGGGAGTGCATAACACAGCTGGGAGATATCTTTTAGAATTGATCACATGAGTTATAACCCAAATAACTGATGGCAAGAGAGCTTTCCAGGCACTGCAGCACTTTGATGTTGTTCTGTTCGTTGTCCCTGGCTGGCTGTGCAGGGCTAACAGCCACACAGCAGTGGAGATTTGTGCAAGTAATATAAAAGCAATGCTCTGTATCTCTTCTTCAGCATTAGAAAGGCACAAAACCAATTTTTGAATGGCTGGGGAGTTGTGTAAAGCAGTCTCAAAAGTCCAGGGTGATGTGTGAGCTAATTTAGCTGTGCTGGTAAAATGGACATTTCTCCTGGGGACAATCCATGTCATTTGCTTTGGGGGTGTGTCCCAGCAGGGAGAGGAGATGGGGTCTGTCATGGGGCAGTGTTAAAAGGAACAAATTTTCATCTAGACAGAGAATATTTCCTGCCTTCACCACTTTGTCTTTAATGATCTCTGATGGGTGGATCTGTATGGAGTTTGATCCTCTGCCTTTGCCCAGTATTTTTCACATTTCCTGTGAGAACTGGTAGGACCAAAAGTGCATCCAGAGCTCAGCTGCCACAAGGCAGAGCAGGAGAATCCCACACTCCCCTTCCCTGCATTCCCAGGCAGAAATGGTTTATTTGTTGGATTAATCACTCAGAGGTACAGACATGTCAGCAAAGTCATGATTTGATTTACTGCTGCTGATTTTGCATCATCCTGAAAGGTCAGAGCTTGACTCACAGGCTGCATTTGTGAGCCTGGCAGCAAGCAAAGCATTATTTTCTGTTGTGAGGAAATCTGGTGAAAATCTTTAAAACAAGCCCTGGGATTGTTTTAAATGGTGGCTTTGCAATTCTTGGTTTCTTCTTCATTTTCCCACCTGAAAACTCCACGTTTGAGTTAATGACATTAATTACTTTTCCAACCCAGGGAGCTGGAGGCTGAATTAGCTGTCATAGGAGGGGAGCAAGACAAAGAACTCTGAAAAGGACAATTTGTGCAACATTAAAAGTTGAAGTGCATTTTACCTTTATATGGTTGATGATGTTCTTAGCTTGTGTTCAGCCAGTCACATCTTTGTCACAACAGAGAAAATGTCTGGAGTGCTTTTAGATGTTATTTTCCTCTGGACATGTTCCTGATGTATCCCTGGGGCTTTCTCACAGCAAAAGGTGAGTTATGTACCTATGTGTGACTGGGTCCTTGAGGAAAAAATGAGAATATTGCTTACATTTAAGAACTAGGTCTGCTGGTCATTGCTGTTACTTTATTAATGGGACTTGCAGGTTAATAAATGACTTCTTTAATCTTGATTTTCCAATTCCTGAGGGAGGTATGAGAGCCACTGGGAAGGAGAGACTTCCAAGTGACAAAAGGCTGCTATTAAGGTGAAAACCTTCCCAGCAGAGGGTGACTTTATTTTTGGCAGCTCTGGTTTGGGGTTTGTTTCCTGAGCAGGTGTGTTTGTGTCAGGGCATGGAACAGGACACTCTGGAGCAGCCAGGACAGGGCCAGGAACTCCTCAGAGCCTGTGAGGAGTCAAAATTGCATCCACTCCCCTCCAGGTATGTCAGGAAAACCAAGAGAAAAGCCTTTGTTCCCTGTGGTGCTGTTGGAACTCACACTCACTTTCTTCTGGGGAAGTTGGTAAACTGAGATTTTCTGTGGGATTTTCTTAGCAGGAGCCCAAGAACTCGTCCCCTGGAGGGAAAAAGGAAAAGGAAAAGCCCTTGCTGTGATCCGTGAGTATTGTTAGTTCTTTCCACAATTTTCATCTCTACTTCCCTCCTCAAAAATAAAAGGTAAGTGAATATTGCAGTGTGGCAGTGAGAGCAAAGGTTTAGGCTTAGCCTGAGAAATATTATTTTTTAAATGTGTTGAATTATTTTTTACCTCTGAAAGCAAAAAAAAATCCTGTATTTTTTAACTACCTAGAACTACTCTAACCTCAGTGGTATATTGTTTATATTCTAACACACAAGCCAGATGTCATTAACACAGCTCAACCCACAGTATTTTGCTATTTTCAGGAAGCAGGAGATCAGAGCTTTGTGTTTTCCTGGATTAAAAAAGGTAACCTCGATTGCCCATGCTAGCAGAGGCTCTCAGATGGGCTCTGTGTGCAGAGCATTGCCCCAAACTGAGCAAACAGTTTGAAGATAAGCAGCTTTTTGACTATGAAATGTAGCAGGCATTTGGCTGACACAGCCTCGTGTTGACAGATGCCTTTGTGTCTCTTTGTGATGGAGAGAAGACAGATGTTCTCCCTGGCATTTAAGAAAGCTGCTGCTTAGCAAAATAAAATGTAAAATTAGACTGAACAGTGCAGCAGCGAGCAGTGAAACTGGCTGAGCAAGGAAAGATTGAAAGGCTCTCATGTGACTGCAGTGAAATGTGCTCTTGTGGAAGTCAGTAACTGCTTTGTCATTATGTGGAATTAGCCTGTGGAAAAAGAAATTCTGTTTTTTCCAGCTCTGCTGCAATATAAATGCATGCCAGTGTGAATATCCATGTATAACTAATGCCATGCCAACCATTCCCAGCAGAGAGGAATGTCCCTGGCTATGGATGCCCAAGTGACACAGCAATTAGCAGCTCTAAACCCCTGAGCCTGCCATTGTTGTCTGCTCAATTGGGCTCCTGATCTTCACAAAGGAGAAGAGGAGAATTTCCTATGTCGTGTTCCTCAGGGGTGGGGATGGAGGACGCTGTCCACAGGGAAGGGGCAGCTCTGGGAATGGTCTGCTGGTTGGCACTGGTCCCACTGGGTGGAACTGCAGCTTAAAAATATGCCATTAAATTATCTTGGCTGTTTTATACCCAAGAAAGAACTTGAGGTAGCTGTTCCAGAGAGGGGCAGAATGTTCCCATTTCAAGAGAGGTTAAAAAAATTATGAAATGGATATAATTTCTATCAAGAGCTCTTCAGGATAAAATGTGCTTTATCATACCTTGTAATCCAGCTGTGAAACCACAGTCTGCTACGGGCAGAGAGCTGGAGACATGGGAACACACCTGGGGCTGTGTCCCTGCCAGAGGACACGGATCAGGAGGATGCAGAGGGGTTTAAATTTGAAGGATCTAAAGATAGTGTGAACAGTCCCCTGGGCCAAGCCTAAGTGTGCCAGCCCTGGGGAGTGCACAAATAACACTGGAAGTGCTTCTGTGGGTGCTGCCCGGGTGTCACAGTCAGAACATGAGCTGGTGGCAGTGTCTGGGCACTGGGGAAGTCTCCGCTCACGGGGTCACCCCCAGCCCGAGCAGTGCCACTCCCAGGCTCCTGAGGTGCCCTCAGCCCAGCTGGGCAGCTCAGTGGTCACTGTGGTCACTGTCAGGGCTCAGTGAGGACACAGCCATGGGCCCTGGGTACCCACACCTGGCTGTGACCTGTGCTACCACTCGTGGCCACCCCAGCACTGCCCAGCTCTCCCTGACCTCTGCATCTATTTGTCTGCAAAGGTGATTTTCACCACCAAGCCAGCCTGAGTGCATTCAGGAGAGGGCACTCCCTGAGCTGTGCATCCTGAGGATGTTTGTGATGTCAGGCCTGCTTTCTGAAACTGCAATGATGGCTGGATTGAAGTTAGCAGGAGTGATGTGTGTGTAAGGGTGAGACTGAAGGCACAGCTGCAAGCTGCCATCTCACAGACCACGCCATTACAAATACTGGGGCAATTAATGAAACTTTGTGTCTGGTTTCTCCAGGCCCTTGTGCCAGTTAGGCAATCCTTTACCACGCAGAAAATGGAGTTTGCTCGAAGTTACTGAGCTGGAAGGCAGCGACGTGCCTGGCCTGAGTCGTGGAGCCCCGACATCGCCGCTCCCCTCAGAGCGGCCTGCGCGGCCTGCGGGGCCTGCAGGGCCTGCGGGGCCTGCGGGGCCTGCGGGCTTTGTTGTCCTCGGCCGCCTCACCCTCACGCCACGGCCTCGGGCCTCTCTCCAGGGTGTTTAGCAGGGGATGTGTTTCAGACATTTATTGGATAAAATAATATCTAGGAGGATTGGATATAAACCAGTCCTCCTGGAGGTGTTCTCCTGGCATCTCCCTCCCCCCAGCCCGGCCATGCTGGGACTGCTGTGTTCCCAAACCCTTCAGGCCCTGCTGAGCCAACGGGAACTTGGTGCCTCGTTCCTTTTAGAGGCTTTTTTTTTGTTTCTTCTTGGAGTCCCCTTTCTTGCCCGGTTCACTGGGCTTTCTCAAACTCAGGTAATTACAACTACTTTTTAAGGATTAACCATCTCCAGTGCCACTGGAATGCTGCTCACCCGGAACAGAGGATGGCAGATGTCAACATCTGAAATTCAGCTGTTTGCACCAGGGAGGGATTCCTTGAAGAAGTTGAGGGACGAAGAAAATGCCACAAAATTGCTCTTTTCATGGACAGAAATGCAGCACCAGCTGGTGTTTTCCAAACCAGTCCCTGTCCAGGTGAGTTCCTCAAGGCCCAGCACAGCTGCTGGGGCAGCAGTAGGGCTTTTTATTGCTGTAAAGGATCTCCGGATGAACTCTGGTAGGGAAAAGCCCCCAGACTGAGACTGTGGCAGCCCCATCAGTGGGGTTATGGTCCTAAAAAAGGCAGGGATGCTTGGAAGGAAAGCAGGACGTGGCCAGGGCTTTGTTTCTGCCTCACACACACCAATTTCTCTCTCACCAGGCATTACAGAGGCTTAGGAACACACCTGTGATTTAAGAGCACTTTATTGTTCTTTAAGGCTACTTTTAAGTACAAAAAAAAAAGATGGCCTGCCAAACCTTTTTTTTTTTTCCAGGTGAAACAAGGCCACAAAAGAATGGTATATTACAGATTTACAAACACAGAGAGAATCTTTCAAACTGAACTGTAGATAACCCGGCTCTGTGAAGAAACTTCACCACGTCCCGTGATGGTGAGTTCAGTTTAGTGTCCTTCCACCTCCCCCCAACCCTTTGGCTTTTGTGACATTGTTGTGTCCAGTATCTGTTTTACTGGACATAGCACATTAAATCTTTATTGCCCTCAAATCCATTTACCTATCTCAGATAAGTAAATGTAACCTTGTAAAACAGCTATTATTGAAAATATTAGCTTTAAAAACATTATCTTATTTGTGTTTACAAAGAAATAGAGGAGTCACATTTTCCACAGAGTCCATCTACAGTATTAGTATTGACTGTTATACTGCTCAGTAGCCTGTAGCAATAACAAACGAGTGGCTATTAATGCTAATGCAGTGTCCTCATAGAATAACTGTGTTCCTGCACTTTTTACTGTATTACAGACAAATCTACAACAAAAAAAAAAAGATCAACTTTTTTCTCCAAACAAACAAACAAAAAAAAAAAAAAAAAAATGATTAAAAAAAAGGAAAGNAATGATTACAATAAAGGAAAGGGAAAAATTAAATAGCTACATATCATTAACAAATTAATTGTTCCTCAAAAAATACCTACAAATTTCTCTGTACATTCTTTACGCACAGCGTAACGATGGTCTTAAAGTTACCTATATAAAAAAGTGTTCTTTTAACAATCTTCCTACAGAGAGTAGGGTACTGAATGCCAAAGCAAGGAAGCGTTGACTACCCAGTAAGATGGTAGTGAAATGTGTAAAACTGGGGGGCTTAGGTGTTGGGTTGGGGTTTTTTGTGGGTTTTTTTTTTCATTTTTTTAAAGAAAACTGAGCAGCCACCTTCTCACCAAGAGTTAAGAGCCAATCTCCCGATCTCTTTCTACCCTGCACCTTTTCCAAATTAAATAGCTTAACTTTAAAAAAAAAAACCAAAAAGCATAAAATAAAAGCCACAATGGACCCAATACTGTAACATAGTCCATAATACATCACGTGGAGCTCATCTTCCAACCAGTTCTCACCTCCTACACTGAGCCCATCCTTTCAGGGAGCCCAGCATAAAAACCAAGCCCTGGCTGCAACTGTCCTGGGAAGATGGAATGTACTGGGGAGAGTAGTTACACTTAACAAGAAGAAGAGAAGCTCTTAGCACTAGCACAGCTGTGGTTTTATGCCTGCCTCTACTGCCTAATTTCTAGTTAGTAGCTATTAATATAGCAAATGATAATAAATGCAGTAATACCTGTATAAAATCTACTGGAGGAATGTATGCTGCGACTTGGCGTAGGCTGATGGATAGGCTTACAAAAACCCAAACAAAATAAACAAATGAAAGATCATCTTTCACAAACTGTAACAATCTGTTGTCCAGCCAAGATCCGTAAGGGTAGCAGTTCCTGCAGCTAGTTCAGGGTGGATTACACAGACTGGGGTTTGGGAAGCAGATCCCTGTGAAGCAGCAGTGCTGCACGAGGCCTGTCCTGAGCTGCCCTCGGTGCTGCTGCCACTAAAGTGAATAGCAAATACAAATATCATAGAGTACAACTGTACCAGCAGTAAGTATATCTAGGATTGTTACTGACAAAAATAAACTAATTCTGAAGAGAAGCTAATAAGTATTATGATTCTTACTGTCTATACATTAATAGATACCAGCTATTTTTCATTAAACATGCATCGTTAAGCACTATGGAACCCTCCAACCTCAGCTCTATTCTAACAAACTGCAGTGTTTAGGAAAAAATGCCCGTGTTCTGTAAATTATGCAGTCCAGTTGCAAGCACTAAGCACCTGAAATCTAAAGAGAGAAAGACCTATAACCTGTATGAGACTTCCCCTTCCAAAGCTGTTTTGCTCAAAGAAAAAATCAAACTGATAGAAATGTCATCCTTAAACCCTTTTTTCAGCAGTTTGCCCTCAAAATATTAGCCTCTTCCAGAAAGTTGCTGTGCAACTTCAGTCCTCCTCCAATAGTGCAAATCATACATGACAGTTCTTTTCAAGTATATACATACAAAATTACTTCACAGAGGGAAAAAAAAAAAAAGGCAATGTAAGCAAACCAGACAAATTCTAGTCTTGAGAAGCTAAGAAAAGCAAAAAAAGCACTTGGGTCAACCAACTAAGTGTAATGGCTTTTGTGGATTAGCGTGCATTATTTTTTTAAGGGGCAGCAGATTTGCATCAGAGGTTTCTTTGGTAATTGAGGCAGGAAAAAAAGGATGCTACATCATATGAATCTTTATGAAATAGTTCCTGCTATCGTCTTTAAGGGCACCCTTTTACAAAAAAATAAACAACAACAAAGTGAGTACACAAAACCATGTGTTGAAACCTAACCTCCCCTCCCCCAGCACTACTGAAGCACTTGTTCCAAGCTCAGTCAAACCATGCAAATTCCCAGCGGGAAGGGTGCTGTCCTCAGGAGACCACGGAGGGCGAGTGATTGTGGTTGACCATGTGGGAGGAAGGGGACGCCTGGCCCCGCCGCGACGCCGACTCGGGGCTGCTGCCCACGCCGTCCTTGGCAGCCTTGATCTGCAGCCACGTGTCCCCCAGTGCTTTGGCAAAGTGGTCGTCCACTGAGCCCGTGATGGACACCGAGTTTGCCACCGGCTCGGGCTCCTTGTAGTTCTTGCCGAGGCTCCTGCGGAAGTGCTCCTCCACCACCGGGTCGCACGCAGTGGTGGCTGTGGGGACAGGAGGCACAGCGGGACTTAGAACCTGGCACGGAGGCTGCAGGCACAGCCTGCACTCCATCCTGTTTTCTCCCACAGAATCTTGGAATGGCTTGGCTTGGAAGGACCTTAAAGCTCAACCCACTCATTCCACCCCCTGCCATGGTAGGGACACCTCCCACTGTCCCAGGCTGCTCCAGCCCCAGTGTCCAGCCTGGCCTTGGGCACTGCCAGGGATCCAGGGGCAGCCCCAGCTGCTCTGGGCACCTGTGCCAGGGCCTGCCAACCCTCCCAGGGAGGAATTTCTCCCCTCTATCCCATCCATCCCTGCCCTCTGGGGCACGGGAAGCCATTCCCCTTATCCTGTCTCTCCAGGTCCTTGTCCCCAGTCCCTCTCTAGCTCTCCTGGAGCCCTTTTAGGAACTGGAAGGGACTCTAAGTTCTCCCCAGGGCCTTCTCCTCTCCAGGCTGAACACTCCCCCATCTCTCCTAGCCTGTCTCCAGAGCAGAGGGGCTCCAAAGCATCTCTCCTGTAGCTTAATGCCCTTGTAATCACTACAAATCCCTGTCACTACAAGTCACTGTCACCAAGATGGCCTTCCTCACACCCTGACAGACCTGGGGGTAAAAGGTGTGGGCAAGAAGGTGGGAAGGAAGGAGTTAAAATGAAGGAAAAAAAAAAAAAAAAAAAAGCAGTGGAATTAAATATTTTTGCATTTCTGTGACCTGGAACAGGTGAGCATTTATATATAATTGTATTTCTCCCTCAGGCAACCAACAGCTCCAGCTCCAATTCTATGGAAACCTTCTCCCAAAACAAGCACACAGAACTTATATTTAGGCTTAAATGGAATTAATGATGTAAAGAGTTGTTTAAAATCAGCTCCCATGCCTGCTGATAGCAGTCAGGTGTGAGGAGACCTCATCCTAAACTGCAGCATGCCAAAAGCTGAGCTCAGGGTTTCATCTTACTCCACACACTTGTGCTGGGAGCAGTCAGAACGAAATTAATCATGACCACTGCAGGAAGTGCTGTAAGACTATTACAAAAGCCTTAAAAGACAGGTTTTGAACAAGAACTGTAGTAATTCCTCAGACTAAATATAACAGAACTGCAGTTTTACAATTTGGAATCAGTATTTCTGTGTCTTAGTAAGAATTGTCTTTCCAAAAATACTTGGAACTGTTGGGATCCGTGGCACAGCCCCCCTGCTTGATCCTAAAGCAATGCTTGATTGATCCTAAAATAAACGTGAGTGTCATGCACAGACACCTCTTCACCTGACAGGAGACAAACCTTTTTTGGAAGCATGCAGCCCTGTTCCCATGCCCACTGGAGCAGCTCTGCTGGGACCAGCAGCAGCACCAGTGTGTGAGAAAACTTGTAACACCTGAGATCCCCAATGACTGACTTCTCCAAGAGCCTAAGGGTCCCCTTCAGCTCCCAATTCTAGTTATCCACAGTATACTGATCTTTACAAAAATAAATAAATAAATAAAAATACTATTAATAATAAAATACTAATAATTACCCTGCTAGGGGCTTTAGGTTGCTGCCTACATCATGCTGGTACAGTTCCATGGACACATCCTGGCTGCTGGAGCCCCAGTGCCCTGAGCTTTTGGCAATGCTGCAAGTTAAAGCTCTGCCCCAGCAGGTAAAGGACTTGCAAGGACAGGGCTGAGCTTCCCCTGTGCTTTCTGTGCAGGGAGAGTGAACAGAAACAGCCCAGCTTTCCCAGCAAGTACTGCCTGAGCAGATTTCATGAGCAGTGCTAATGGCACAGAAGGCAGAAAGCTAAAGCTCCCTGCTCGGGTTGCTGTAGCAACTGCCCTGCAAAGGTTTTTGTGTTCTCCATGCAGAGCAGGGTGGAGGGCAGGGGCTTTGGAAGGGTATTTGTGGCTGCAGGAAAGATTTCTGCGACTGCAGCTGAATCACAAGAGTCTCCTGGCTACTGAGAGAGCAGGGGAAACTACAGCTCCTAAAAAAGAGCGTGGGGGGATCTGCTGGCCCTGGCTGCTGTTTGTCAGCTGGACTAAAATAAACATAATGACTTATTTGTCTGTGTGGGGTGCTTGTTTTTTTTTTTAAATAAGCTTTTCAAAACAGGAAGAAAGAACACCTCTCTCTCCCTAGTTCTGCAGTGGTACCTCCAGCTGTGGCACAGGAGGAGACAAAGGGGTGTCCACCCTTCCACCTCCTTTTCTCCCTGTCAATGTGGACACAGGGGAGACCATCCTGCTCTGCTGGGACCCCGTGAGGGCAGGTGGGAGGGTGGCACTGTCACAGGCTGCAATGTAAGGTGTGGCCAGGGGTGTGTATTCCATTGCAGCTGGGGCAGCTTTCTTTATCTCTTCCAGGACCCATCCTCCCTCAGGGAAATCTCTCCTGTCCATGGCCATGGAGCCTCCCTGCATGGCTGATCCAATTCCACCATCCCATGGGAGATGCTCCCCCAGGGGAGGAGCCCAGCATTCCTGCCTGGATAGAATCTGACCCTGAACACCCCAGCAGCCTTTTCCCCCTGCATTCCCAGAGGAGCAGCTTTCTCCTCCACTGCAATCCCAGAGGGAGCCCAGGCCCATCCACAGCACCCCTGGAGCTGCAGAGGAAAACTCCACCCTTGGCCAGGACCCTGCTCCAGCAGAGCCACATCTGCCCCTGCAGGAGGATTGCAGCCCCCATTTAATGGGACTCCTGCCAGCCCCCTGCCCAGCAGGGTGCCAGGGGGGATTCTGGCTCTGTCAGTGCTGTTTTGTATTACTGCACTTTATTTTAACTTTCCTAGTAAAGAACTGTTATTCCTACTCCCATATCTTTGCCTGAGAGCCCCTGATTTCACAATCACAGTGATTTGGAGGGAGGGGGCTACACCTCCACGTCACGAGGGGCTGCTGCCCTCCCGAGCACACGGCTGCCTTCAAAGCAAGGCAGGCACTCACAGCTGGAGGGTCTCCTGTAGGCAGCCCCGGCGCAGGCGCTGTGGGCGATGGGGCAGTGGGACAGGTTGCAGTTCCGGCTGCTGGCAGAAGCGCAGGTGATCACAGAGGGACGGTTCTGCAGGGGACACAAGCACGGTGGCACTGTCAGCAGCAGCAGTTAAACCCACTTCCTGTTAACCCCCCCGACAGCCAGCTGTTTCTTTGGCTAAAAATAAAAATCCACATCACATTTCCACAACGGTTCTTATGTAAGTGAATGGACAAAGGGCAGTGTGAAAGGAAATCTTAGAAGTTTGTTGATTGTTGTAACTTCACAGCCACAGCAATTAAACCCATAAACTATCCAATTCATATTAAACCCCTAAATATTCAGCTAATTAAACCCCTAAATATTCGATTAAAAATTAAAAATAAAACTCCATTTTAAAAAATCCATTGCATTTCCACAGAGGTTCTTGTTATTTCAGTGAACAGAAAAAGGGCAGTGTGAAAGAAAATCTTGTGATTTTACAGTGATTCTGTAAACTTCACTGAGTTCCATACGCAGCACTAAATGCCAACACATTAAATGTCTGTTTCATTCTGGGGCCACGCATAGAAGGGGTTTGCAGATTTTCCAGGTATTTGTTGTCTTGGTGTTATAATTTTTATTCAGAAGTTCAGCTTTCCTAGCCCTACCTCTGTATTCCATACTGCATCCTAATCCCACAGGATGTACAATAAATATGAACAACTCTGAGCCAGTCTAGACCACAAATCCTTTCTTGTTGGAATTCACCTGCCTTTCCAACAGGTGAATTAATTTATACTTAATATTTAATTAACATCACTGTCATCCTCAGCACATGCAATTTCCCCAAAATGTCTATTCACAGCTACATTACATTAGAACTCCACTATCTATACCTTCAGTGAAACCATAAAATAGTATTTTCTTAGTTGTTGACTATGGACATTTACACAAGGCCCTGGGAAAAGAAATGTCCCAGTTTCTCCAGGTGGCTGAAGGGAAATAACACAGGTATTGGAATAAATTCCATATATTTGATGATGCAAGGAGTCCATTATACTCAATGCAAATTAAGTAGTAAGTGTTCGAAAGGTTAACAGAACTGATGTAATTTAATTTCTTGACCATTTTACAAAATTTTACTCAGAAAAAAATCACCTACCCCCATACAAGGCCAGTGAGGAAGGAGGGAATCTCCCTTCTTTGGTGGTACTTTAGGCAGAGTAAGAGCAAGGCCAGTAAAGTAAAAGAGCTGAGCTTTCCAGGGAAGCTGAACACGATTTTTGCCAGCACCAAACAGAAATGAGGTTATTTACATCTTACTGCACTAGCAGCAAAATAGAAAAAGTAAATAAAGAACAACAGAAGAATTATTTGATTTTTCTGTAAGCAGTTCACATGTGGGAGTAATCATTTTCTATAGGGGCCAGGATTCTGTGCCTCTCAGAAGTGGTTTTTGAGAAAGGCATGTATTTAATTCACTTCAGAAGAGTATTTTGGACATGTAGGAGGTGGGAAGTAGAGAGAGACAGGTAACAATATCTCAGAAATGCATGTGCCAACACCTTAAAGATCCCAATAAGGCAATTTGGAGAATCCTCTGCTATGGTTGTGTATATACAGAATATAGAAACTTATATAAAAATATTGAGACAAACTGAGAATTTAGTAACAAGCACTAACTACAGCAGCTGAATAACCCTGTCTTGCTGCAAATAAGGTATTTTATTAGAAACAGAGTAAGATGAAATCTCATTCAACATGTTAAGGTAAAAAAAAAATAATCCCCAAAAGAAGGAATCATCAAACTAGGATTTTTTTTTTTCAGTACACTTTTTGTTTTGTATGATTTCTACTCTGTGCTCTTAGCAAGGCCTTGCCTCAACATCCTATTTTCCCAAGAAAAATGCCTGTAATCTGGTTCAAAATGTCAAAGAGAACAGAGAGGGATCCAGAGAAGGAAGAGCTTGGGTACATGATGGGCCAGTTTAATTTCTCAGTGCTGCAGCTCATCACAGCTCAAATTCTCTTGCTTTGTCTCTCCACTTGTAGGAGGGATAAAAATGAGTCTGACACATAAGAAAACTGTTCTTGCCTACAGAAATGGGTCAGCTTCAGCACTTCTGCAGCAAAACAAATGCCATGTGCAAGATGGCAAACCAAAGAGCAACCAACAAAAAAAACCTTAACAACCACTCCACACATGGAAATCGGGCATAAAATCATCAAAAATAACGACCTGGCTTTAGGAAAAGGGAATTAGTGATACAACATTGCTCTGAACAACACAGCAAATGCCTTTGGCTGGCTAAAACAACCAAGATCATTCAGTGTCAAATTCTCCCTTATGTGTTGTACCCCTTCTGGAGGGTGGAGAGAGCTGGGACAGAGGGGAGGGCAGCACACAGGGATCACCAGGAGGGACACAGGGGATGCCCCCAGGCAGGTGCTGGGGCCTCCCTGAACCAACCACACTCTGAATTCCCAGTTAAAACTCATGCATTCTCAAATAAAACTCATGCATTCTCAAATAAAAACTCATGCATTCCCAAATAAAAATGCATGCATTCCCAAGCACAACGCACGCATTCCCAAATAAAACCACATGCATTCCCAAATAAAACTCATGCATTCCCAGTTAAAACTCATGAATTCCCAAATAAAACTCATGCATTCCCAAATAAAAACACATGCATTCCCAAATAAAACTCATGCATTCCCAAGCACAACGCACGCATTCCCAAATAAAAACTCATGCATTCCCATATAAAACTCATGCATTCCCAGTTAAAACTCATGAATTCCCAAATAAAACTCATGCATTCCCAAATAAAAACTCATGCATTCCCAGTTAAAACTCATGAATTCCCAAGTACAACGCACGCATTCCCAAATACAACGCACGCATTCCCAAGCACAAGCACGCATTCCCAAGCTTGGGAAGGTCACAGTGAGTATCACAAGAGCTGTGACACTCCGAGTGCATTTGCTGCCTGAGGAGCAGCCTGTCCTCCGCTGGAGCTCGCAGCGGGCTGTGGCTGCAGCTGGGAGCCCGGCCGCGGGGCGGGGCGGGGCCGTACCTGCTGCCGCTCCACGCTGCTCAGGCTGGGGGAGACGCCGACGCTCCTGGCTGCATCCACGCTGTTTTTGGTCAGTGCTAGGGGCTGCTCCATGCTCAGGCTGGGGATGGAGGCGTACATGTGGTTGGCGTGGAGGCTCATGGTGGGGGCAGCCGCCCGCTCGATGGGGCTGCGGCTCCGCTCCCGGTGCTCCTTCCGGTAATCCCCGTTGGCAGGCTTGGTTCTGGCAGGGAGGGAACAGGGAGAAGGGATCAGTGTGCTTCCAGGCTGTCCTGAGACAGGCAGCATTCCAGCAGCCCTGGCAGGAATGCACTTTGCAGGGTGGAATGCCCCAGTGGGGTAACCCAAGAGAAGCCAACCCTCCACATCTGTGCCACCTTTGCCAACCAGCATCTCTCTTCAGCCTAGAATTTCTCTGGATACTCATCCAGATGCACCATGAACTTTTTTCAACATCAGACTCCTCTCTTTACCATACTATTAATCCTACTCCATCTACCACTGCAATATTCTCTAAGCATTGCTGAAGGAAGGTTTATTTTACTGAAAAGACATGGCTGGTATCAGCAAAAATGCAGGGAGTCAAGGCAGGAAGCAAAATTTTCAGAGGAGAAAATGAAGGAAAAGCAAACTACACTGCACTCATCTCAGAATCATTTATTTACAACTTCTCTTTCAGAAGACTAATTTCCAGCTACTCCTGAACAGTAAATCCCTGTAGATGTGCTCACATAATGAGCCCATCATTCACTGCAATGAAAAGAAAGCTGGGTTTGTATCTATGGGTGAGGGATTTCAGTTACCATACTGCAACAGAGCTGTCATTAAAGGCAAACCAGTGACTGAAGGGAAAAGCACTTCTCTCATCACCAGGTGAACGTGGGCATCCCCAGCAGCCTGGAGTCAGCAGTGCTGGAAACACTGCAGTGGGGAACAGCAAATTCCAGCTGCAAAAGCACCAGAGGAGACCACTGGCTCTATGGAAAATAACAGTAACAACCTGTCTTTGGACCATTCTTGAGTGCCAGTGAAACACCCTCCATGTCCTGTCTGTAAGTGTGTGAAATTCAAGGTAGTTTTCCCCCAATTTTTTATAGCATGGCAAATTAATATTCAGGAACAATGTTTAAAAATGCTTTGATGAAAGGCAGAGACATAAAAGGAATCAACAGTCAATGCTGAAGTAAGTTACAAGTCCCAAAAAGCTACTGCTTATATCAAAGTCTGAGGAAGCCTCTCCACAAACAAGGCTGAGGGAAAGAAGTCTTGCCAATCGAGGGAAATAAGGAAATAAGGGTGTGGGGATGTCCCATGGTGATCCTGCCCAGCCCTAAATCCTTTAGCCTCAACAACATCCCGTGGTCATGGATTCCAGGCTTTAAACTAAGTACTTTTTAAAGTACCTTTTCTTCATTGGCTCTTTTTGTTTATTTTCAACCTAAAATCCAATGGCTTGGATTGCCCTAGCCCTGGCTCTTGATTAGGAGAGAGATAAAGCCATTGCTCCCCTCTCATCATCTTGCAGCCACTCCCAAGTTCATCTCTTCAACAACCTTTTATTCCAGTGATACTTTCTTCAAATAAAACCTGTATCTTTGTCATCTTTGTGGCCCCTGTCAGGCAAGAGCTTAAAGCCACCTCCTTTCTGGAGATGAGGATCCAGATCTCTGCTGCATTCAGGAACAGCACCTTGGATGAACTACTCACAGTTCTTCTGTGCTATTCCTCAGCTTGCTCAAGAGTCACTTGGCTGTACAGAAATTATTGCTCCTGAATCAAATCTCAGCCCATTTATCGTGGCAGAAGTTGGGTTAACACGATGCCAGGCAACCAGGGACTTGGGAAGCTCAGGACACAGGGACTCTGTGCCAAATTCCCCTGGCAGCCTGGGGAGGGAAGAGCCAACAGCACAACAATACAATCTGTAACCCTTTGCATCCCCTTGTCCCTTTTCACTAATTACAAATTAGCAGCTGCAGATCAGGAGAATCCACCGTAAAATCCAGCCCTGGAGGTTTCACAGCTGGTCCTGTGTGTTCCCCGAGCCATTTTCCAGGCTGGATGTGACCAGCAGCTGACAACCGCCCAGGAATCCCTGTCCCAGCTCAGCTCCAGGAGGATTCAACTGCAGGAGCAGCCTCAGCAGGGGAGCTTGGAATTGCTCTGAGCTAATGCCTGATGCACATGTGAGTTAATGGCAGCACAAGGGGCTCTATATTTAATGTACAGTAGCACCTCTTGGATTACAGCACAGAAACAGCTCCTGGACACGGGAACGATCCCACCCCAGCCCTAAGCAAGCAGGCAGGAGCCTCACACACAGCCTGGACAGAGCCTGGGATACCCTGGGAAACAGCAGCACCAAAAACCACGGATAAAATCACTGTTCAGCAAATGCTCCTTCTTGCTGCTGCAGTGCAGAACCTCTGCAGGCTGCAAGCCAAATTCTCACTTTTCAACTAAATATTAGCTGGGCTACTACCATTAAAATTACAATTTGGAAGCTGCAAAACCACCACCAGCTCCAGGAGATTCCTACTTTTCACTGCCTCAAAGAAAAACAGAATCTCTACTCAGAATTATTCTGTTCTTAGTAAGCACAAGCTGATTTTCAAAGCAAAAATTTTGTTTACTCCCCAAAAAAATGCTTATGAAATGAAACAAAACATGTACCTACGCCAGTTGCTTGGGGTTTTTTTGTCTTAGAACTCCCTTTTCAACAACTTAGTGTTGCATTTACTTGGGGGGGCGTGGCTGTCAAGTGACCACTGATGAACATACTTACTGAAATTCCCAAGCAAAATAAACTTGCCATTTTACACAACAGCACTTATTTCACTCATCCTCACCTTAAATGAAGAGTCACAGTCCTAAATATTGTTGAACTGGCAATTTTTCTGCCAAAAAAACACCAAACCAACAACAACAAAAAAAAACCAAACAAAAACTCAATCCTAACAAAAATTATAACACAGAAAACCCCATCAAAAATTTTCCCTCAAGACTCTTGGAAGAAGGGACCAAAAAACAGGGCAATGGGATCAACTTGTCTCCAGGAACAAGCCCAGCAGGCAGACCTTCCCTAAAGAAACCTAAAATTATTGAGTTATCTCAGCAATCTCAGCACACCACACCCCAGGCCTTTCTGTAGGCAAATAATTCTCTCTTCCTAAATTAGAACAACTCCTCTTCTGGGCAGGGAACTGGTTATAATCCACTCCCTAAAAATCCTCTCCTCAATTCATCCACCTTCAACTCATACAGTCTCTGGAAAAAATGAAAAACACCTGAAGCTTCTACTTCCACATCAGATAATATTTCTTTTGGAAATGTTCCAGCACCATGTAGGACAGTACCATGAAAGCTCTGCCCTCGTGAAAATACAGCAGCATTTGTGAGTCCCTCCTGTTCACACATAAATAGCAAATCCTACAGATTTGTCAGACAATTGTAAGATTATTTATTCATCAATTTCATGTTATTAAGTAATTTAGTTTAGAGCGTCACTTAAAAAATAATTTTCTATGGAAAATTTGCTGTTGTTATTATCATGATGATGATTATTCTTGTTTTGGTATTAAAGACTTTATCTGAAGGGGCAATCAGAAGATAAGTGTGTGAAGATAATCATATTTCACTGAAGCCCACGAGCTCAAACATTCCCCACACTCTGGCCAAGTTCAGAGATGCATCCCTCAAGTCAAACGTGAGGGCCCAAAATCACAATTTAAGGATTTCTGACCAAGCTTGAAAAAGAACTTAAAAATATATACTACAAACAAATCCAGCTGTCCAAACAGCTTTGCCATCCAGTTTGTCTTACAGATCAGCATATTTTACCAACCCTGAGCCCATGAGCATTGGGGGAGATGCCAGTGCAATTGCAGTGCTTCAAACCCAGCAATTCCCACGGGTGAGCCCAGAGCAGCCCCGGGCACAGGGATCCATGCCCACCACCCCCAGTCCCTGCTAACACAGCTATCCCAGCCACTTCCAGCCTTCTTTTAGCCAAATCAGACACGATCCCAACCTCCAGCGAATTTCTCCAATCCTTAAGAACCAGCCGCGGTTTTCCAGCTGCTCCCCCGTGAATCAGCTCTTACCACGCATCCCGTGCTGGGGCGGCTGTCACCAAAGCCACACCCATGCCAGCGTCCGGCCGGCTCAGAGCAGCTCCGAGGCGGACAAACCCCCTCGGTTCTGTGCCGCAGAACCTTCAGCCCGGGCTGCTCCGCCGGCTGGCACCGCGAGGGGGAATTCACCGCCGGCCCCCAGCAACAGGCGGCCTCTGCCAGCTGCTGCAGGAAAGGGAAAAGAGAGGCCCACGAAGGGGACAGCGCTGCCTGCTCTCGCTTCCAGCCTGCAGAGCCCGCAGGAACGCTGCCAAAGGCATTTCTGTACCTCCAAGGCAAGAAATCACAGACGGGTCTCGCTCCCTGCGGCAGAACCGGAGCGCTGGCTTCAAATGGAAGCTCCAGAGGAGAGCTCCACTCGCACAAAGAACAACCACCCCCTTTTCTTCACACAAACGCAGTGCACTGCTGAAGAGAAAACTCATTTCTGCAACCTACTTCTGATATGATTTGAACATTTCCAGCATCTTTATCATATTTGTTTTCCAACATCTTACACTGCCTTTATTCACTAAGCCTGAAAGAGGGCAGCTGCTTTTGTTAAAAGCTGTTGAAGGATTTCTAACCCACTGGTACAGAGTATCTGCTCCAAGTGATGAGCATCATTTCCTGCAAAGTATCCACTTGCACACTTTAATTCTGTTACTGTGAGGTGGGAAAACTAGGATTTAAAGCGGTATTTCAAAATATGATTATATACATCCAGGGAGAAAAATCCTAAGGGTTCCTTTCTCAGAATTTTTTAAGCTATACAAATTCGCTAAAAAACCAAACAAAACCCCCAATAAAACCTGAAAGCAGCAGTAATTTGCTCTGAGTGTCAGCCAATTATCTGAAGTATTCAGAACATGAAAAAATACTCCAAGCAGCCCAATGCCCCCTTGAATGACTGTCATCTAAACACATAACCCCATTCCATCCCACTTTATTGGCTTTGTGCTTCCCAGTTCCTTTGAGCAGCCTTTTCCTTTTCTGGCTCAGTAATCCATCCCAAACCTTGCAGACATCCTTGTTTTTTTGCAGGAATCACTCCTGCCACAGAACCAGGTATGTTTTCCTGAGAAATATTATGAATACCCTCCCTCAAAGGAAAGACCTTTAAGTGTAAACTATTGAAAAAAACACTAAAAGACATGGGATGCTCTCACATATAAACAAACACAAGTCAGACTTTCTATATTTATCCTCAGCAAAACAGGATTTTCAGAGATAAACCGTGGACCAGACAGTTACTTGCAAATGTAATCAACCAGGAGAACAGATTTCACAGAAGAAAGAAATCAATAATAAGCTGTGAAATGCACAAAGGAGTGTCCCATTACAGCCTGCACCAAGCACAAATATTCAGATACAGATTTTCATTTCCCTTCCTGAAGCCTTAATATTCACAAGTATGAAAGAATGCAAGAGAATCACATGACGTAAGACCTCAGTCCAAAGCCAAACCCACAAAACTGAAATCTAAATCTAATGTACAGTAAAATCAATTAACACAATCTCAGATCCTACTCGTTTTTCTCACAGGATTCTTTTTTAATGTTTGGCCATCTTTGCTCCAACACTCACAGGATTTTTTAGAAGACAGCACTGGTTGCTTTATAAGAGCAAAACTCAGGGATTTATTAAATCAAAAGTTCTGTCACTGCTGGAACATGTGTACAAATGCAATGAAGAAACAATGACAAAGTTACCTTGCTGCAATAGGTACAGACTGCAGGTTACCTGCAATTCAACTTTTTTTTAACAGGGGACAAACAACTCACTAATCTCTCTGTTCTGCACTGCTGCTGCCTTGCTCAGCTCCAAACATATTCCAACTCCAAACCTACTCCAACTCCTATGTTTAGGTTCTCTTTTGCCTGGCACACTTGATGGCTCATTTTAAATTTCCATCATTTTTTGAAGAGCCTTTATGTGAGGCCATTCCTGAAACACAAACAACAAACACTTAACTTATAATAAATACCCAGGAAACTTCTGAAATGGTTACTGATGTCATTAATTCTGCTGAGGTAGCTTTAACATCATTTAGCCAGTAAATAAAATTTTTAAAATCATGAATGGCTCAAAAAGTGGAGCTAGAAGAAGAGAAGGCTCCAGATTTCACTGTTACCACAACAACAAGTGTCAAGGTATAAATGAATATTGCAGCAAAAGTTTCCTAAAATGCACAGTGATTTCTGGAGAATAAACATAACCCTTTTCCACATCTTCAAAGTTTTGTTTAACTCTTACTAGGTGGGAACCAGCAGCTGAGCTCCCATCAGATCCAACTTCTCAAGGACTGAGGACAAAAAGTTTTCAGCCTCCCACCAATCCCATCAGTCCAAGAGGAGAAACTTCTTGATCTGCTAACCTGGACCAGGGCATCTCTGTCTTCCTTGTCCCAGCTGCTGCCTAGGAGCAGAGCAGCTCTTGGAAAGGAGACAGGACAAGTAACCAGCTCTTTGGGATTTATCTGATTCAGCCACCTCTCAGTAACTCTCTCTTCAAAGAACAACACAGCTCCAGCTGCCTCTGGAAAATCCTGCACTGCACACTAGAAAATGCTGCACGGAAGAATTATTGCTGCCAGCTGCGAAGAGCAAATGACAGAAGACAAGATGAGAGTGTTTGGGAAGCTGAGAAAGGCCCTGCAGAGGATGTGGTCTGTCCTTGGGAGATGCTGCTACTGCACTTTGGAGAGCGTTTGTTTGGATGGCAGTTTCAGCAAAACTGCAAAACTCAGACACATCAAAGCGTGCCACAAACTCCACCCCACAGCTGCCAGGCCAGCCCAGAACTCAGGTTTCCTTTCTAGCTCAGAAGTGAACTCTGCAGAAGCCACCACAGTGCCTGGGTGTTCCGAGGTACCTGAGGCAGTCAAACAAAGCTGGTGGAGCAGAGGGAGTGGAGCAAGGCAGGACAGTGGAGGCACTGGGATGGGAGGATGGGATCTAGAACAGCAAATCACTGCTGGAAGGGAAACTAAAACTATCCTCGCAGAACTCTGAGCTGCTTGAAGTGCTTCAGGCACTTTGGATGCTTGGAGGGGAGAACTTCCAGGAGAGCAAATGATAAAAACATGAGGTAAAAGAGATTCTCCAAATTTTGGACAAGCAGGAAGGAAAGCCTGAGTGTAGGGAAAGAGCAGGGAGGCTTTAATGGAAACATCTCCCAAGTCAGAGGGGTCAGAGGGACAGTCTGTGAAGGGATTCTCTTGTAGCCACTGCAGTGCCCACCCAAACACCTCTGGCACACACTTCCTCCTGCACTCTACCCATCCATCAGAGGAGTCATGTACAGCTTTTGTAACTCCTTCTGAAGCCAAACTTGGCACATGCAACGAGCCTTTTATACCCAGTCACTGGAAAATACCATAGAAACTATTTATGACCACCCAGAGAACCCCCTGGGCCAGTGGCAGGGGACAGGCTGCACATCAAATGCAGAGTGGGTCATGGCCCAGGGCACCAGGACCAGCCACGGGCACTCAGCACTGCCAGGGCACTTCAGGCTGCCCTGCAGGCTCTGGGAAAACCTGCTGGTCTTCAAACTCAGTGGTGACACCTGGCAGGAGTGCTAAAGGAAATACAAAACACCAGTTATGTTCACTTAGAGGATTCACTGGGTTGTGCCTTACAATATCTTTTACTTTTTTTATTTGGAAAAAGTACTTTTGATCATCACCCAATGCCTGTCATGGAACTGTTTTTGTAGAAGTTGGTACCAGCTTAAATCAATCCATGAACCCCAAATTCTCACAAGTCTGTGGGATTTTCCCTAGTTCCACCACCTAAAAGACTGCATCAGGTTGAATTTTACAGCAGAGGAGCAGAATAATTTTCTTCAAGTACATGATAAGGGAAGTTAAAGATATCAACAGCATGAGCATGGCCAGTTTATTTGGTTAGAACTTTAACAACACAAACCAGCCTCTGAAAATAAGGTCACAGTGCTGGAATTAACTGTGCCAAATTATCAGGAGAAAATGGGACTACACAGCCTTCCCTTCCAGCTTCACTGGCTCTAATGAAAAGAGGGAAAGGGGCCTGGGATCCTTAAAACTTACAAATTATGGTCCCTATCCATCAGATACACACTGTAACATTAGCTGAGGTGAAGCAGGAAAAGCTGAGAAACTACAATAATTCACTTCCAGACGTTTCAAAAATTCTCAAAAATACCCCAGGCTCTTTAGGCCTTTAGACCAAGAGCAGTGTTTAAACAACTGGTTTTAAGAAATTAGACTTTTTTCATAGGCTGTTTTAAGGAAGGAATAAACATTTCATTAAAAGTTTATTGAAACTGTTTGTAATTGCTAATAAAATCTGAATTACCGAAAACTCTAGAAGCACTATAAAAACAGTAACAGCTTCATTGTATATTGCACACTATTCAGACCAATATAGTAAAATATTTCCTTGAAAAGCTGGTAGCCAAATGGACCCCAGCAGCAGCAGCATGAGTGTTTGGAGGGCATTTCTGCAGCTCAGGCACCCCACACTGTGCAATCAACAGTCTCCTCTCACAGCAGCTTCTGGTTTAGAGGAGGCTTAATTAGAAAAGGAAATCACAAGGGAAAATGTTTAGGGATTTTGCTTACTGCCTTTTGAAGGTATTGGTTTGTGAATCATGACAGTTACTGATGAAAAACGTGACAAAGGTTTATGAAGCACCATTTGGGCAGCAGAACATCAGCCATGTCAGTGGATCCACATGGGATCCATCCACACCCAACCCCACCACAACTGTGGGTTCCATCCCCGTATGGGCCATTCACTGCAGAGCTGGACTTGATGATCCTTGTGGGTCCTTTTCAACTCGGAATATTCTGTGGTTCTGGAACCCACCCACACAGGGTCCATCCACAGTGGGACCAATCCAGCTGGGGATTCCTCCACGCCAGGATCCATCTCTGCAGAATTCCCACTGGGAAGGTGACCCCATCACTGGGATCAAACCCTCCAGACCCCAATGGCAGCAAAGCCCTTTTATTCCCCTTTCTTTGAGGATAAACCTCACACCAACCCAGCCCCAGCCCTGCACAGCCCAGCCTCAGGGCATCCTACAACCCCCAGCCCTGTAGCACAAGGATTCCCTGGGATCCCTCAGCTTCCTGCCCCAGCTCACTGTTTGGGAATCCCAGCAGCCTGCCAGCAGCTGGCAATGCTGCAGGAAGGAGTTAAACCTGCCAGGCTGTGCCTGCCATCCCACAGCATCAGCACCGCCAGCCTGGGGAACAAAACTACTGATTCAACTAGAAATTCATATAAAGTTTTATTCCAAACCTTACCCTCACACAGTCATTGTCTATAGCAACCGTGTCCATAACATTCTCACTCTCAAGAGCACAACTTTCTAGTAAAAGGCACATCTGTCAAACTGCAGGAAACATCTGGGAAAATGGTTAAATAGAAAGAAGTGAGATTAAACCTTTGTTTCCATGGGATTGGACATACATCCAGAGTATGCTTGCAAAGCTAACTGGTTCTTTCCTTGCTTCTTTCTAAGATCTCAGGATTTTGGATTGGTGCTGAATTTCACCCCACGCAGACAATAGGTTGATTGACACAATGTAAAATTCTGCTTTTACTCTGGGGTAAAAACCCAACACCAGGGCTCCAGGGATTCCCCATTCATTCAAGAGTTGGACTCGATGATCCTGGTGGGCCCTTTCCAGCTCAGAATATTCTGTGTACTGTGGTTCCCATTCCATCCCTGAGTGCACAGGACCCCGGACGCTCTCCCTAAGTGGGTGACCAAAGCCCTCTGTGCAACACTAACAGAGAGGCAGTGTGGAGCCTTGCCACACCATGGAAGGGTCATGCTCCTCCACAAAAGATGGAAAATGAAAGTGGAAAGCATGGTATCAAAGCAGAAATCTGGAGCTGGCTAACAAACCCCTTCTGTTTGCAAGTTGAGGAGACACCTGAGCTAACACTGCCTGGTTTTTCAAGTACCTCAACCTCTACCCAAATTTTGACAGATAGGTCTTTTTGTGAAGTACTGATAAGCTATCAATCAAATTGCTTTTAGCCCTGAAACTGTTCCTAGCAAACCTTTCACATGTGCTTCAACTGAAAGGGACTGGAGTGCTTTCTGAAATTCCCCCTTGGCTGAGACCTGCAGAACTCTGTGTTAAATATTAACTGAGATACAGTGGCTCTTTCAAGTCTGTCTCTGAAGGTTCAATTTAACCTGTATTTCTTGAAAACAATTTAATTGTGTGCAGTGTGTGATCTCCATTAATAAATAAGAAAATGCCTGATTCACTCCATCATTCAAGCAACGCAGACAAGAAAAGGAAAAAAAATAAATTAGGAAAACCTGCTCTGTGATCCTTTGTCCACTTAACCAACAAGAGCCACACTGCCTCAGTTCCACTGAGGAGTTCAGCTCCAACAGGAGTGCTTTGAGAGCCCCAGGTGAACCCCAAAATCCTTCAAGGGCACATTTGTTCCGAGGACTGGGTGAAGATGCTTCACTCAGCAGATGAGAGACACTTTTTGAGTGCTTTCAACTGTGTGCTGGGATTTTTTCCCAACTCCAATTTGTCACAATAAAATGACAGTGAAAACATATTTCTCAATACCATATGAAGTTTGGAACCCAAGGAGCAGCAGTTGCAGCAAAGAGCTTCTTTGACAACTCCCACGCTACCTCTGAGAGCCAGTTCTGCATCTTTTCAAGCCCTGCTGGAGCCACGTTCCTCCACAACAGGGACCTGATTTTCTGCAGAATATTTCCACCCTGCATTCTCAGCCAAGCTAAGGAGGAAGGTGACAAGAATCCCCCTCTAATGAGGAACTTTATTTAATCACTATTTCAAATCTTACTCAAAATTTTTCCCTTTGAGCAACTCTAAACTCGCTGAAGATGCAGCTGAGCCTGCTCTGAGAGCAGGAGGCTGGACAAAATGGTCTGTTCTAACCTGAATTATTCCATGGTCTTCAAATACAGGTAAATTTTAGCACACATTTTTTAAAGGATACTCCATTAATTTCTATCACAGTGTCATTAAAGTGAACAAATGCCATTGGATATTCATGGCAAAAAACTTGTGGTGTCAGGAGTGTTTTAGGTGGGATTGACATCATTCTTCAGTGTAACAAAACTGAAAACAGCCCAGAATTTGAAGAGTCTGAAACTACATACCATTTTACATGATACACATTGAAGTAACTTACTCATGTGCAGACCTTTTGTTACAAGAAAAAGCCAAATTAGTTATCACACAAACCAAGAGACAATTATTCCCTTGACTTCACAGCTGCGAACATTTAGCCATAGGAAGATTTTTATACAGGAATTAATTGCCATCGCAATCCTAATGCCACCAAACCAAACGGGAACGAGGGGAAAATTCTCCATGCACAAGCCCGCTGGTCCCACGCCCCAAACGCCAGCTGCCAGGCTGACGTACGCCGCACAAGGAACAAAAATAATGGTCCCCGGCTGAATTCCAAAGGACATTTCTTCGGAAGGGGCAGCGCTGTGCCCGCTGGCCGGGCTGGGGACTCTTAGGGCGGCGCGGCGGCCGGGACAAGGCGGCCTTTGTGTGCCCGGGGCTGCGGAACGGGGAGGGACGGAGAGAGGGAGGAGAGACACGGGGGAGGGAACCAGCGACAGAGACCGGGAGGGAAGGAGGCAGCCCTGCAGGGAGGCAAAGAACCCGGGCGGAGAGAGGGAGAGAGGAAAGAGGGAAGAAAAAGGGAGAGAGGCAGCAGGGAGGAGAGCGGGAAGGAGGGAGGGAGCACGGGAGGAGAGCGGGACGGAGCAGGGAAGGAGAAAGGGAGGGAGGAGAGCAGGAGGGAGCCAGGGAAGGAGAAAGGGAGGGAGGGAACCAGGGAAGGAGGGAACCAGGGAAGGAAGGAGCTCCGGCAGGAGGGGCCCGGGCGGCAGCCGCGGCCCCGCGCCCCGCAGCGCTGCCCCGCTGCCCCAAGCGCTCCCGGAGGGGTCAGGACGGAGCCACCCGCACAGAATTCTCGTGTAATCCTAGATCCCAGTCACTCTGATCTGAACCACGGTGGGTTTAGTGAATTCACGGGAAAACAAAGCCATGCTTCAAGCCGAGCCTCAGAACAAGCTCCCTTCTCCTCCGCAGAGCAGCACGAAGCCAAAAGCACCTTTTACTTCAGCAACTTAACTTCAGTCTGTGCATTTCAAGTTAAACACCTGAGGGACACACCAGAAAGTGTGAAATTCAAATAAGGGAATTCCATATTGCCTGTCACTATATTTTAATTTGGAAGTACTTGTTCTTCCCAGCCAAAGAGTTTACAGGTGTTCAGAATTTCTATCACCACAAAAACACAGAAGCTATAAAAGTATGTGAAAGAGAGGCAACGTCACATGCTGGGTTTTTTTTTCAAAAATTAATCCACAAGCTCTCAAGTGTATTATTATCATAATGCTTAGAATTCCCTCATTTGATAAAGCACCTTTGATAGATTGTTCTTTGCACATTAATTCCATTACACATTGGAGGATCCTGCTAGGCTTGCCAGGGCATTTGATTCACTCTGCTCCAGAGACTGCACTCCAATAGTTGTGTTTTTCCACAATAAAAGTAAACATACCCAAGTACAGCTCACAAATGATCCTTCAGGGAATTACACCTGAGCAGGGAATGTCTCAAAGCACTCCATTTCCCAACAAAAGGCTGACGTAACTGGATTTCTAATAACACATCCAAAGCCTTTCAATGGATTCATTCCCACTGAAGCACAGTGGGGTGCTGCTACCTCAGAGTTAAGATCAAATTGCTAACGAAAAGGTTCCACCATTTATAATGAACCAAACACACAATTCTTGGCCTATTTAATTACATTTCCAGCCACAAGATGCTGGTGTTAAGAGAATGAATACACAACTGCTTCCCAGTTCTACCAGCACCATCACAAAGACCCCAATGCCTGAACAAGAGCTGCTGCTGGAGGTTATAAAGACTTCTGTCAGCTGTGCCCAGGTTTTGTATCATGAACACTTTCATCCTGTGCTTTCAGGGCACTTGGCCCTGAAAAGTTCCAAATACACAGCCTCAAACTTATCTTTACAATCCCAGTCACAGAAATGTCTTTGCTGTCACCACAGACACAGTGCCACCTGATCCCCACACTACACTCCACATCTCTCACACATTTGGATTTCTAAACTGAACGTTGTCAACAGTACACTTCTAGAACTTCCAAGTCACTGCAATAGCTGCCATTATCATGCCCCATAAAATAATTCTTTCCCCAAATCTACTGTGTTTTCTTGGGTGTGAACAAGCCAAGCTTCCACAACACACTTCCCATCTCCTAACTGAAGTTCTTAGGACAGATCCATAGGGTTTGAGTAATCCAATTCTACTGTTAAACCAGAACGTCAGAATCCGAAAAAGATGGAAAATATGAAAAACAGTCAAAAAAATAACTTCATTGGAGGCAGTGGCAGGGAAATGAGAATAAAATTAATAAAATATTTGTGACCTTTTCTGATACATCTGAAATACACAAATTCAGCTATTTCAGATGAATCACATATGGTTGAGTTTTTATAAGATTCCATTGAAAGCATCCTTTTGGTATGGCCAGATCAAACTTACAAAATAAAGTAGAAAAAGAGATGGCCCCATGGATGCTCTTTTAGATTATAATTCATCTGCAGCAGATGGTTTAATTGAAACAGTTTGTCACATGAACCCTGGGCAGAAAACCAGTGCTTTTTATTACAAGAAGAAAAGATGCATGCTTCATATACGAAATCACAGAAAGAATCTATTGAGAAAAACCATAAAAATGTACCACACTGGAAAATATTAGACAGCTCTGACATATAGCTAAGGGATCACATGAAATAACTGCCTGCATCTTTTAGTTTTGAACCTTGGTTGCACATGAGTCTGTTGGTTCAGACTTCATTATTTTTATGGCCTCCGCTATATAAAGTGTTATAATGTACATAACTGCCAGCTGTGTTTTATTTCATCAGTAGAAAATGAGCCTTAAAAAAAAAAAAAAAAATCACACTTTCCCCCCATAAAGTTACATAACATTTCAAAAATGCCATAAATCTCCTCAGTTGTGTCATGCATCCAGAAATGCAGCACACGGTTCTTTCCAAGCCCCAGAGAAAGGCTATAAATAGTTAATTTTTTCAGGGAGAGGAGGAGGTATGTTGTAAATGAGAAGCGAGCTTTTATTGTTTTGCATTACTTCAGCGCTGGATTCCCGATTTGTAACAAATTCCAAGGCTGCAGACTGCGGGCCCAGCCTGTGAGTAAGGCTGCGGTGATTTATGGGAGGATAAATCCCTCCGTCCGCATCCCATGACTGTGGAATGCGCGGAATGCCGGGGCTGCAGGAGCTGAGGCAGCAGCCACAGGAGCTCCATCCATCGCTTCCTCCAGGCAGGAATGACAGGAATTCTCCAGCAGTGCCAGCCAGGCTTGCATTCCCAGGAATGGCATCTGCTGATTGCCCAACGCACGCTTCATCAACGCCTTACCTGGCCGGCACATTCCACACCTGACTGTCAGAGCAGGAATGTTTAGCAACAACTGCAGCTTGCCCAGTTGTCAAGGCAGCCCAGGAAGCAGCTGGCTCGGAGCTCCTGGCCTCGGAAAAATGCAAAGCACTCGTGTTCCTCCTCCTCCTGCTGCTGCTGCCTCCCCACCCCCAGCCAGAGAGCCTCAGAACAGGGGAAGTGAAAGGACAAAGAACGAGGGAACAATACTGCAGAAATCGCAAGGTGAATACGTATGGCTTGCTATAAATAGTTAAGCTGAGCTAATTCCTGTTACTTCACGCTGTACAAAAACAAAAGAAAACACGAAAACCCATCTAATCGCGGCGGCTCTTGTGCAGATCTCCCACACAGAGCTGGAACAAAGGGGAAAAGCCGAGCTCAAAGTTTGAGCCAGGACAGGAATTGAGCACGCAGCGCTCAGTTCCGTGCGGGGACGGACGCGAGGCACTTACAGATGCGGGTTGAACATGCGGCTCATTTTGGAGACGTGGTCGTTTTCACAGTCCAGCTCCTCGTCCCCTTGGTCCATGCTGAGCTTCCTCTTGCTGGGGCTGATGGGCGGCGGGCCCGTGCGGTGGTTGCTGAGCGCGGGGGATTGCAGGGGCTGCATTCGGGGCTCCCCTCTCAGCGCCGCTTCACCTGCCCGGGAAGACACGACAGGGGGTCACCGCCACGGGGACAACAGCGACAACCACCCCCACCTGGGAGCACACTGCAAAACCCCCCGAAATTCCCCAGTAACACCCCTCGAAATTCCCCAGTAACACTCCCCAAACTGGACACGTGCGATGTGGCTGTGGGACGGACAAGGCATCCCAAACCACACTTTATGCTGGAACAAGCGGTGAGAAAAGGCAGCAGGAGAGGGGGTAGCTCACCCCGCATGATCCCAAAGGCTGAACTAACCCATCTTTGCAGCAGCTTTTTCACTCAGGTTCCTTCTCAGCTTTTTCACTCAGATTCCCCCTCAGCTTTTTCACTCAGATTCCCCCTCAGCTTTTTCACTCAGGTTCCTCCTCAGCTTTTTTACTCAGGTTCTTCCTCAGCTTTTTTACTCAGGTTCCCCCTCAGCTTTTTCACTCAGATTCCCCCTCAGCTTTTTCACTCAGGTTCCTCCTCAGCTTTTTCACTCAGATTCCCCCTCAGCTTTTTCACTCAGATTCCCCCTCAGCTTTTTCACTCAGATTCCCCCCTCAGCTTTCTCACTCAGATTCCTCCCCTCGCAGGCTGCGATCCCAGCGCCGGGCTGTGATTACCTCACTCTGCAAACCATGACTATTCACAGGGAAATAAAAGCTTTGTTCCTCTTCTTACGGTCGGGGTTATAAATTCCAGGGCTACAGTTCACGTTAATGCCAAATATTCCAGATCTAAAACTGAATAAATGTTCAGATTCTCAGATGATTCCCTTTATAAAAAGCTGTCCAAAACAAGCTTGTCTGGTATATAACTATGCAAGGGAAAAATTAGGGGGAAATTAGAACTTGCTGATTCAAGTTTTAAATATGTCCCTAAATGTCTTTCTCTATACTTTAAAACTACATTCGAACCCACGAACAAAAGAGCCCAATTCTTCAGCAGAGGAATCACAGAAATGCTGATTTCCAACTGGCGGCAGACTGAGTAGATGATAAGTTTTTATATAATCTAACACTTCCCAGAAAAAGCCATTCCCAGCATATGGGAGCTGTGTATAAATAATTCCAGCAATGCTACAGTTGGCTCCAAGCACAGGGACAGATCGTTGCTAGGCAGGCGTTTAAAGCGTGACCACAGCTTTTCCCATTTCAGTTAAATGTCTCACTACTCCTATAGCCTGAAGCACAGTGCTGCACTTCACCACGTATGGACCTTACTGGAACTCACATCCTCAGGTCGTATTTACACCTCATAGGGATTTAAAGATGTTAAAAAAGTGCTTTTGGGGCTCCATCAGGGGCTTGGAGAGGAACTAAATTAACCACGACTACCTATTCTGGTAATATCCCTGAAATAGCTGATTTAGCTGGAGTTTAAAATTTGTATTTTTCCTACACTGCCAGAAGCATTTTGTTTTCTACACAGCCATAATTTCCAGACCTAAAATTAGGCCTAAGTTAACTCCATCTAGAGCCCTGTGGTACCTGACAATGGAAATCTTTGTGTGCCACCACACATTTTCACATCATCGCCAAGGCAGATGATTTATAAAATGCTGCCTTAATTCCTACACACGACAAATAACATTTTGTTGGAAAAAGAAGGAGCGAGGAGAAAACCTCCTGACTGTTTACCAGTAAAAATAAGCCTTCTGCCAATTTAGTCAGCATAATATAAACTAGCAAATATACGCTGACCTATAATACACCACAAGCCATGATTTCTATTAAAGACTCTGGCACCAAATCTAAATAGGAACTTTCCATCTCAGCTCTAAATAGCAAAAACTGTGCCCTGCTGCAAATGCTCTGGGACAGACACCCAGAGCTGTCCTGTTCCAACCAAACATTAAACTGAGAAGCCCCCACAACCACCCCAGTGCCACGAAAAAAGCTTTTATCAGCACAACATCTCTTGGAAATAGTTTTCAGATCAGTAAATTTGTGCATATTTTGCCAGTAGAAACCCCCACCTACAGGGTGTTCATGTTCTAAACTTTCAAAGCAAACCACATCACACCAGTTCCTCTCCATGAGGAATCTCCCTCCCTCCTGTCTTTGAAAAGGAATAATCCAAAAGCAATGTCAGAAGATAAAACTTTCAGCACCTGAGGCTGGAGGTGGTGTCCTCCCACCCCTGCACGATCACTCTTCTCCCTGCAGTATCTCCCATCGCTTCTGGGGACTCCAACACAAAATTCCACAGCAGCAATTACAAATTCCACGTGGGCACCCAACTCCTACTGACTCCTGAGCAACTCCTAACAGTACCTTGGGCAGTTTCAATACCCATGTAAAGCTAACTTGGGTGTTTACAATACACCGAAAATCTCTGGACATTATTCAATCCAGTAAAATCAGAAACTTGCCCTTTTTCCCCAAACAGGACCGAGTACTGTACAATTACCAAAATGGGACTTTTTTATTTCAAAATTAAGAAACTCATTTCTTCTATGTGTGGTAACAACAGCATTTCTATATTAACATTCAGATTGAGTATAAAATCTGGTAAAAATGCTATTGTATGCTGGAAAAAACCTATTTTAAAGAAATTTGGCAAAGAAAAGAAGGGCTTCTAATGAAAGCCTATCCAAATTGATGCATTTTCCTGACTATGCAGGGAACACCAACACTTCAGCTAAACATACCAGGATCTGACCAGCACCACTGGGCCAAAATTAATCAAATGAACCAAACTTTGAACAGGTGGGAGCAGTGAGAGTCTCTTACAGGACAGACAGGACAGTTCAGTTTGTACAGCCCTTCCTGTTCACACCAGGCAGGAGAACAACGCCAAAGAGAGTCCAGATAACAGGGGAAATCAAGGAAAAAAAATCTCTTTACATTGTTTAGAGGGATAAAATGCAAATTCCTGTACTGGTTTAGCACAGCACCCTGAGTTCTCATGGGGCCTGCACATTTGATTAGGGCTAAAACTGCTCTTCATTTAAATAAAAATCCTTCCCCACTACTTTCCTCCTTACCAAACGTGAATTTAAAGCAGAGAGAAAGAAACCACAGAGGAGACTACGGCCCCAAATGCTGTTTTAAGGACTAGATCTGTCTCCCCCAGCTGACCACACTCCATGGAAACCAGACTCCCATCACACAGCTGGCAAGGCAACACTCTGATAAAACAACTGTGTTTTATAAATTCCCCAAGTCCAAACTCCAGGCTTCAAAATTCATTACTGTGACGGCTTGTGTCTGCCCTGCAACTGAGAGCAGAGATAGCAAACACATTTATTGTGCCTCTCATAATGCTCCTCTTTGTTTCAGCCAGCAGCTGGTGGAAGGCACTCCAGATCTGCTGCTTTCAGATACTTCTACTTACAACTATTCATACTAGTCTTTTTTTTTTTTTTTCCCCTTCTCCTCCTCCTTCCCGTTTTTTATTAAAACTGTTGGGCAACATGATAAAGCACAGACAAGCTAAACAAAGATAACACCGTGACGTAGTGTCTGCCTATAGAGCAGCTCTGCTCTCGCTTGACACCGGCCCATGCAGTCAGCAGGAATGTGCTTTATTTTAACCACTTAGGAGCCTGACTCAAAGTGCTCCCACTCCACACATTTGTCAGGCCAGCAGGCTCTTCCCAGCCCCTCAGAGCCCTGGGACAGCTCTGCAAACAGAGGATGTCCAGCTCTGTTTGCCTTTCTCTGGCCAGCGGGAGCCGCGGCCCCACCGGAACGTCCACGACAGCAAAAGTCGTGTTTTAACAAGTGTGCCTTGACAGAGAGACACCAGAGGGGCTGAAATCTGTCTGAGAGCTCCAGGAGTCACCAAAGACTGGGGAAAAAAATAATATACACTACTCTGGCAGCAAGCTTCCTTCCTGTGACTCGCTATGGGCTGCATGGACACAGGGCTGCCATATCCTATCCCCCCTCCCCATTTCCTCTCTCCCGCTGGCTGCTTTTAATGCACAAACTCTGAGCATTAATTACAACCCAGAAATGAAAGGCTTGGTCCTGCCAGCTGAAGACTGACATGGTGCAGACCTTAGGCAGGTTAGAATAAAACTCCTCGAAAGAAAATCCCAGCACTGCCCTCGCCCATTTTTAGTTTTGTATCTGACAGATGGATTTATCCACAAGAGTGAATTCCTGACAAGTTTATTAACTTTTTTAACTTAAAATTCTTCTGTTGTGGTGTTTGTCATCAAGGTCCTTACCTTTAAGGTCTTGGATTGAATTACCATGACCTCAGGCCACTCTATGAATTAAAAAAATCATGGGCAAGAGCATTAAACAGACTTTAATTAACAGGCATCACACCTTTAATTACCTTTTCCAATACCTGCAGACAAACTCTCATTACTGAAAGGAGCTGCCTCATGTTCCCAAGGCCAAATTCCCACGAATGAGTAGTACATGAAGACCTTCAAGGGCAGTTTTTTCTACTGATTCAGGATCAAAATTCACTTTCATGGCATATGCTGAAAAGCCGAAATCTTCACAAAAGCAATACAGATGTGAAAAAGATACTATAAAATAAAATTTACTTTATTTTCTATTGCTATATTCTAAAAAATCGTTAGGAGATTGAATAACAAACAGATTGGAACAAATTTCTAAACTATTGCATGTTTTATTCCTCTATGGCAAACACAGAAATGAGTCTGTGCCAACATAAATTGGGACAAATGGCATAAAAATTCCAATTCATGCACAAAATAAAAATAATCACATGATTTGAGGTATCAAATACCAAGCAGGGAAGTCACCACAAATTACTCAATTCAACAAGTCATCAAAACAAGTCGTCAGCACAGAAGTGCAACGCAGCACCAGAGTCCCTGTGCAGATATTGCCAGCTGCCTGCTCTGGGGGTTATTGCACCTCACAGTGTACGTGGGAGAGGACTGACAGCCCTGGCACTGGGAAATTCCCCCAAAATCAGATCTCTCTGAAACAGGCTGCAGGCAACCCGAGAAGTGTGCAGTTCCAGGCAGATTTGCTTCACTTGCTTGACCAAAGACAACAAATTAATCCACTCTCAGGAGGAAATCTTTGGTCACCATGAAAGACATCCCAAGAAGAATTACAAATTATATTATTTATATCACTGCTGAGCACTTCTGCAAGCCCCACTCAGAAAAACAAACAAAATCCTTTATCCCCAAAACCAGCATTCCGCACCACTACTTTATTGCTGGGTTGCTTCTACAGAAGGTATGATTTAAGATGAGCTTAAAAAAGACTTAATTCTGGGAAGTAGTAGATCAACCACTGTAAACAGAGTCACAGTAGTCTGTATTTCCTTTAGAGTACATTAAACAGGACTATCTGGAGAGCATAATAAAACAGCAATCTACAGAACAACAAAAAATTAAGTATTAATGGCAACAACCTGATTAAAACACGCTGCTAGGAGATCAGATCTTGGAAATATTCTTTATTATAATTGACAGATTTCTTTCAGCAGCCAACTTACTGATTCCTTTATCTGCCACATATTTTACTGACTTTCTGCTATGATAACAAAAAGCTAATTTAGGAAACCAGAAAGTCACATACACATGTGGAGAAAAATTGGCAAAAAGCCTCTTCTCCTCTGTTTACAAAACATATGAAAAGCACTCACTCCTGGAAGCAAGCTCTGGCTACCACTGTGCAGAGATTTGTATGCCAGAAAACCCATGGCCAAAACCAAAATACAGTGATTAAAGTGACTGCTCTGTGCTGGCTCCTCCAGCTGCCCCTGCCTGCCAAGCAGGGACACGTTCTGCTCCACACTGCAGGCAGGGACATTAAATAGTGACCTCTGCATTCAATCACCTCCACCCACTTCCCTCCTCTTTCCTTCAAAAGCCTCAAAAAGGAGCCAGAATTTGGTGCAGCAGCATCACTGGCAGCCTGCAGCAGGCTCGCTCGAGGAGCCTTCCAAAAATATCTTGTTAATCAAAATTAGAGATCATTTCTACTTAATAGGTCTTGAAAACGCTGCGTTATGTACCAGTGCAACAGGCAGAGAATGGCAACTTTGCCTCCCCCAAGCCAACATTACCCTATTTGCTCCTTCAGAGGTAGTGGGAAAAGCTGACTGCTCATCTGAAATTCTCTCTCCTCACACTGTAAAAGCACAGCTGTACAAAACACCACGGCTACATCAACTGCCTTGGCTGGGGAACTGCTTCAGTTCCACAAACTATTTCACAAATGCATCAGATTAATAAAAAATCTTTGCTGAACACTTCAACAATGGCTGAAAAATCTCCCTGAAAAATTTGGGTACCTGATATTTTCCCTGGTAACTAAAAATACCAGGTACCAGCTGAGGGAGTCTCCTTGGTAAGGAGGAAAGAACTGATGGCATGGGAAGAAACAGGGCGGCAGATTTGCCACAAAGAAAGCAGGGTGGAATAAATTTTAATGCTGTGGTCTGGCAGAGCTCCTTAATATTTCCTCTGTCAAACTGCAGCTTTCACACCTCAACAGTTGTGACTGTGAGGCTGTGTTCAGTTCCAGCCCAACAATGAACTCAGGCTTGGGTCTAACTTTAGACCATGAGATTACTTCATAAATTTGCAGCTCTCACTTAAGATCATGTCCCATTTAGGTAAATCTTAGAAAACTGAAAAAAGTGTTGCTTTTTCTGCTTAGAGTACCTGTACTCATGCAAACTGTGGCTAAAACAAGATTTCAATTATCTGGCAGGCAAGATTTGCATGCAGTCAATGCTAAAACCACACTGATCTCCAGATAAATAACACCAGGGTTCTCCACAATACTTGTTAACATCAGTGTCAGAAAAGGATTTCTCTGACAGAAGATGGGTTTGTGCTCAAGGAGCAGGGCTGCACCCCAGGAGCAGCCTTTGACCCCTTCTGCCAGCTCTGCCAGGAAAAACCTGCATCAGCCATCCAAAGTCAGTTAAGAGGGACTAAAAATCAGCACAATTATCATTTTGTCTTTGCTCAGAGAAGAAGCAAGCTCTGGGCTAAGCCCAGCTCCTGAGTCCAGCCAAGGGCAGCAGTTTGGGCATCCCACACACAGGAGGGCAGGAAGGAAGACAAAGGGAGAAGAATCATCTACACTCCCTGCAGGAAACAGTAAATTCCATATTCTTTTTTTGCTTAGCAAACACGACATTCCTCTTTACTGGGCAGCAAAAGACACATGTGATAATGTGATTTTATTGAAAATGTAAAAGCATTATCAATAAAAATTGTTTTAGTGAGTGAAACAGAATTAAGGTAACATGTTGAAGATGCTGTTTCCCAGACCAAAGGTGGTTTCAGATCTAGGTGGTTTTTTTGTCACCAAGACTGAGAGTCTTAAATGACTTTGTTACATAAAAGATGGCAAAGTTAAACTAATCAAAGACCAGCTGAAACATCAAAGCCAGAAGCCCTGCCATCTATTCCAGAAGTAAATCAAAGTCACAGCAAGGTCATGACAGAAGAAATTGTAAAGCTGGGGCTAAAACAGTATTTCAATGCATTAAATTCTACCTTATAGCTGTATTGTCATGTGATGGCAAAGAGAGACAAATTCAATTTGTGAAAGCTCAGATTTTAATAATTCCCCCTAACAAGGAAACATTTGTTACGCCCCCTCTGGTTGGTTGGTTGGTTGGTTTATGGGTTTTTTTGGGTACTGTTTCTGTTAGTGGACACTCAGGTTAAACCCCCCCTGCTCTGATGGCTGATATTCCATGGATATGATCCTGTAACACAAATTAAATTCTGGGTGTTCACTGTCCCCTGTGGGCATGAACACAGTCAGGATGTTCTACAGCAACCATGCTTCAAACATTGATTCTGAGATGTTCACTTGCAATGGGGTCATATAATCCAATAAACTGTGCACACTTTCCCTCATAAGGGCTTGAAGCAAAAGGTGCAATAGAAAGGTAAAAAAAAATTCCACTTATTTCAGCTGGAGCCTATTTTTAGAAGTACTACAGGCTTTTATTGCAGTTTAAAACAGACATGCTCTGAACACCTTTTCTCACATTATTCTCCTTTGGTACATGTGGAAAAATTCAGGCCATCAAGAAAATGAGCTCTCTAAAAGAGCTGTGAAATCTGATATCGCACTTTCCAGCAATGTTTCTTTTATTCCCATTTTATTTCTCCCCAAATTCCCTACCTGGAAGGTAAAACGGCCCTCAAGAGAGGCTAGAAATGCTTTAAAATATGATCAGAAAAGCAGATGTATTTAAAATATTAGGAAAAGACATGCACAGGTGGGTGCTGCCTTTGGGATGCATCTGGAATAAAGCAGGGTCACTGCTCAGGGCACTGTGCAAGATCCTGAGGGGATCCCTGGGACTTACATCCAAGTGACCAAATTCTCTTCCTAAACCACAGTGAAATGAGAAAAAAAAATCACATTTGGCCCCACAAACACGGGAAAAAGTTGGATTTCCACTTTAGTTTTGCTACCTGATGTGCAGCCTCACTGTCTCGCATGTGAGGGACACTGAGCCCCTCCAGCCAAGCCAGAATATCCAAGATTTTAATCCACTGAGCAGCAGAGCAATCCCAACCCATCCATCTCCCACAAAGAATGCATTGTGGAGAACAAAATCCCTTTGTCCTTCAGAAGGGGCTCCAAAATCCCTCGTGCAGAGGGAGAGCGAGGGAGCAGCGACAACTGCGCGGGGCAGTGGAACGCTGGGAAGCTCCAGCAAAGCAGGGGAGCCCTTCCCAGCGAAACAAGGTCCTCCTGTGACCACTCTGCAGCCATGGAAAACGAGCAGGAGGTGCCAGCCCGCCCCTTCCTCGTGTGCAGGGCTCTGCTGAGGCTGAGCCCAAAGCAAATTCAGCCCTGGGCAGGGCATAATAGAGGACCTTCAATCCTCTGGATGTGTATTGCTCTGAGATCAAACTCAACACTCGCTCAGATGCTGCTCTCCTGCAGTGCTTTAACAACCAAGGACTTGGGAAGGCTTCTAGAAGAGCCCAGAGAACAGTGCACCTCATGAGATTCAGAGGGAAGGATTCCATATAATTTCTCCAGGGTTACGGGTGCTGGTATACAGAAACATATAAAAGCTAAAATATCACCATTGTTCCTGACAGCACTGTCTTCCAAAACAAACAGGCACACACTAAGGAAAAAGATAAAACTAAATCTGTGCCTCTGACAGAGCACTTTTTAATCTTGGGTTCATGACACACAGCTACATTAACTTCACTGAAGAAAAAGAAAATGGCCATGAAGAGATGAACAAAAATTTTAGCTAACCAGAGAGCACAAAAGCTTTGAAACTGTTGCTCCTCTGTAAGGCTGAGCTGTGAAAAAGCTGGTAGCAGAGAATGAATTCCTGCCCAGAAGGACTGAAGGTGGTGGATGGGAATTCAAGCACTCCCACCCAGGCCAGCAGCAGCGCTGGCATTGCTGGAGGCTGTCCCAGGGATAAAAGGGAGCCAGTCCGTGGTGCCAGGGGATGGGTGGCAGCAGTGGCCAGCTCAGAGCCCGGCTGCTTATTTCACAAGCAGGGGGAGGGTTTGTGGGGCCAAGCTGCAGGGTCACTTCAAATCACTGTTCTCTCCAAGGGGAAGCAGGGCAGATAGAGGGAGGGATTGTGTTTGCTACCAAGAAATTACATGCTGCCTGGGCAGCCTTTCTCACAGTTTTCTGGGCACTGAGGACAGGTTTTCCAGAACTCTTGGAAAAACAAGAACAAGCAGAGGTTCTTATTTTTGAAGTTATCTTGACAGTCATGGGGTTGGAAGGGGTGAGCAGCACCAAAGTTAACACTCTGCTGCTCAAACACCTTTAATTAGGGCTGTGTATTCCTGCCCTATAGCTACTAGTCCTTAGCTGAATCTCCTTTATGACAACTCCAGGCTCCTTTTCTATTTATTTCAGAGCTGCAGAAACAACTCAATCCTGACAGAACCCAGAAAAGACAAGGAAATGCAGATGGGCTGGTAAAACAAAGGTAACAAAAACATGTCAGCTGTGTGTTTGTGACCCACCACTCACATGACACTATCCCCACAGGAGCCAGAAATCAAACCTCTCACTGCATTACTATGACATAATTCCCCAGTGAATCACCTGTTAAATCCTTCCCCATCTCACTTGAAAAACATTTCTGCAGATCTCTACCCCCTTAGCACACATTTAAGATGTTCCACCCCATAATTAAGCAGGGGTTGTATTAACTGTGAAGTTTTTAATGGAACCAAACAGCAATGCTGGAGGCAGTGAGACACTGCATTATTAATTAAAAGGTTTGGAAGCCCTGCTTCAGGTCATAAATGGGCTCAGCCTGGCTTGCACTGCATGAGCACAGCTGGACTGCTATTTCATTAAGTCTCTGATCCCAACTCATCCTGCAAAGAGAATATAAAAATTAAGTGCCAGCATCTGTGGGCACATTCCTTTTATCCAACTCAACGGGCTCTGATCTCAAGGAACAGACCTGGGGAGGTCCTGTGGCTCAGACAGGGGAACTTCAAATTCTTCCCACCACTGTCTGCAAGGCCTCATTCCTTTTATCAGCTAAAAAGACTCAACTACATCCACAGAAGGAGATTCCATCACCTCAGTTTGGGTGGGGTACACTACAGAGAGACCAAAGTCACAATATTTTGGTCCAAAAGCTCCTGTTTCCCCTCCATGACTGCTGAGCACAAAGTAAGGATCAAGTCCATACAGCATCAGTCCAAGAACCATTGGTTTTACCTGCTTAGCTGATTAATGACATATTTTAATTGAACATCTCAAACAGGTAAAAGCAATTTTCTTTACTAAGAGATCATAGTAAGGTTTAGCAGCTGTGAAAAAATATTCCAATTGAGGCACTTGGAATGCTGCTGTCAGCTTTATCCCAGACTTCTGTTAGCTCAACCAGTTACAGCTCTTTATTCCCCACTGTAAATAAGGATAACAGTCATTGTTTATTTCACGGGGGTGGCTAAAAGTTGAATTAACTGGGCTTCTGTGAGAGCAAGGATTCTGCAGAGAGGATTAAAAATATATGCAAATGTGAGCATTAAAATGTTTGTTGTCATACTTGTTGCTAAATGCACCAATTGAGAAACTCAAAGAGGGGAGTGTTCAATTTACTGTACTGCAAAGAACAACTCAGGACATCCATGGATTAGCTGTTAAGGCAAACATAATGTACCTCAAAGCAGTCACAGTCCTAGATATTTGGACTTCTAAGAGTTTTTAAAAAAAGATAATTATTTTAAACTTTTTTTGTGATGAGCTGAGTTAAATAAATCGATTATGTAACATCAGTGAGAGAAGCATTTTCAAAGATAGAGAACCCAGCCAAGGCCCTGTAAACATCCTTGCTAATGCTGGAATTCCTATTTTTGCTACCTTTGGTAAATAGCTCAGTGTGATGCCTGCAGCAGGACAAGAGCAGAGTGTTCACCTCTGGGTTTGGAGCGTTCAGCAGGAAAAGTGTGCACGTCAGCATTGCCCCAGCTGGCCCGAGGAGATTTAATTCACACCAACCACAGAGGGGCTGCGAGGGCTCCGAGATGCCACAGCAGGAAAACTGCAGAGTGGGGGTTAAACAAGCACCAGTGCACACCAGATGTCTGAGGAGGACATCTAAAAAGGATCCGGAGCATGAGGAAGAATATTAAAATAAAAAAAAAATCCCCTTCGATGCCATAAATATTTATACTAAATCCAAGGAACTGGCTGAGTTGGGACTTGTCTTATATGAATCATGCAGCACTTCCCTCAGCCCGTCCTCATTTCATGGGTTCTGGATAAAAGCACCACAAAGGAGGTGCCACAGTTGGGTCAGCTTCTTTTTCTCTACAGTAAGAGCAGTTTTTGTCGAGCTGCTTTAGAAGATGTTGCTTTCCAAAGAATATAAACAGAACAACTAAATAGTCCTATTTTACTTGGCTGGCTCTTGAGTGGCATTTACTGATCTTCCTAGATCATTTAGATTCATAGAAGTAATTTCCTTTTGCCTGGACAATTTAATTTTCTTTACAGGGACATTTAACTAAAATCAGCAGAGCATCACAGAAAACAACTCCAGTGTTGTAATCTGGAGCCAAGAAACCCTGTTCTTCTGAAAGGTTTTGCTCTGAAAGTGTCCAAACCTGCTACTGTCACAAATATCTTAATTTACTTTCAGAAGCGAGACCTACCAAACATTAGCAATTAAATTACAAAACTGGAAGTCTCAATACCATCTTAAAGTGCAAGCACAGTGTGTTGATACCATTTGCAGAAGAAGTAAATCCCCACTCATTCCCAAAAGAACAACAGCTACTCAAAAAAGATCCATTTGGCAGCTTTGGGTTTCACTCTTCTCATGCAAAAGATGGCTGGGCTGGACACTTTGTAGGTTGTAATAACAAAGGGTATTGCCAATCTGCTGTTCTGGGATTTTGAGTTAAAACAAAACATAATAAATGTTCCAAATTGATTTCTATTCCCATACAACAGTGCCATTCCTACCCTGGGCAAAAAAAAAAAAAAAAAGTCACTAAATCTCTCTCACATCTAACTACAACCCATATTTAAAGGCAAAAAAAACCCTATTTCTGCATGCTGAGAAATAAATATTAAGCCTCACAAAGCAGTAAAGTGCAGTGCTGAGAGGTTTCCATGCCTGCCCTGTCAAATGGGTTTCCAGGAAAAATTACTGCTTTTTAAACACAACTGGTTCCAAACTTTCCCTGGGAGAGCAAATATATTTCCTGGAACCTGCTAGCAACATTTGGAAGAATAGGAGGAAAGTTACACACTACAATGCCTGGTTCTCACAGCTGACAGGGAACACTCCAAGTGATGAGGAGTGAAAAGGAACATGTCTTTAAATAATCAGAGACTCTTGTAACAAGGGGAATTAGGAGGGGACAGGAGCCATAGGTTTTGTGAGGGAACTGAGCTGGCACCAGCCTGCTGAAGGCAACGTCCCTTCCTCCCTGTGTGCCACCAAGGCTGCCACATTCCACTTTATCCCAAATATTATCTACTTCTATCCACAATCACCACTTGTGGATGAGCTTTTTCTCCAAAACCAGAATGAGGCACAAAGCATCACACAACATTTTTGGGGGGAAAAGCTGGACTGCACCAAGTGCTACTGTGCTTAACAAGTTCTTGCTTTTAGCACTAGCAACAACCAAGTTTAAAAGAAAAGGGAAAAAAAGTGTTACTTAAAACAATCTGATACCAAACAGTGGCATGAAATTTAGGCAAGGAAACATTCTAAACTCTTGTTTAGAAAAAAAATCTGGTATCAACCAGTGCTGTGCAACTTAGATAAGGAATGATTCCAACCTCAGTTTCACACTTTTGTCCCCACCACCCCTATCACCCTGAGATTTAAGGACTGCCATTCCTATTAAAACTGGATCTCTGAAGATCTTTGATGAAGTCCCATCACCTCACTGAGGTTTCTGGGTGACTTTTTCTTTGGCTGGAACCAATGCTGTGGTGGTGCCGGGTACCTCAACTTCACCAAGGTTGCACAAGAAGCTGTACTGAGATATTTCTTAACAAGGAATGACCTTTTCTAAGGGAATGGCCTCAAGTTGCATCAGGGGAGGGTTCGGTTGGATATCAGGGAAAGGTTCTACCCCAGAGGGTGCTGGCACTGCCCAGGCTCCCCAGGGAATGGGCACGGCCCAGAGGCTGCCAGAGCTCCAGGTACTGCCAGGGATACACAGGGTGGGATTGCTGGGGTGTCTGTGCAGGGATGGGAGTTGGACCCACGACCCCTGAGTGTCCCTTCCAGCTCAGGATGTTCTGTGAGTCTGTGAACTGAAGTCCCCAAGCTCGCCTTACCCTGCAATCAGTGCCAGCTACTCCTGCTGTTAAGACCAAACCTCTCCCAGCTCCATCCATCTGTGACGTGAGTTTACAAGTGGGCAGAGATAACCCTAATTAAGAGCTCAACTGCCTGTTCAGTGCCCTGGAGGATCCACCTCCCCCCATCCCTCCCAGGACACACACCAGTGCTCCCTGAGCCCCTCTCACCGCTGAGCCCACTTGCAGAGACAGGCTGAGAGTGAGAACACCTAAAAAAGCTGTGAGATGGAGCAGCAGGGGCAATCTGCCCCAGGAAATCCAGAGGGAGCCTGGTGGCACTGGCGGTGTCTGTCCCTGCCCCTCAGCCTCATCCCACAGTTATCCCCAAAGGCGGGGACAAACAATGCCCCTGTGTGTGCAGCTATCCCTGCTGATCTGGACAGCCATTTCCAGGGGGATGATCCAGGCTGCAGGAAAAACTGGCTGGCTTTACAGGAGGAACTCAACCCCAAGGCCCTCACGGTTCTTTAACGCTGAGGAAGTATAAAGCCATTTGTGCAAACACTCCTCCAGGAACCTGTGTTCACCACTACCTCACACTATTATCAGTGAGAAATTATAGGCTCTGTCCTGCTGGATTACTGTTAGTGTAAACAACTTTGCTAAATTGCTTGGCACTCTGTCTGCATGCAGCATGTTCAAACTCTGTAGTCTGTTCAGCCAAAATCAAATATAAAGGCCCATCTGTATTAAAGCTCAAGAAGAAATTATTAGACGACTATTTTCATGCAAAGCAGATATTTAAAAAAGGCAAAGCCAATACATATGGATGAACTTTTTCATTCATAATTTTAGATGCCACACAATGAAGACTGTTGTTTAAGCTTTATTTTTTCTCTAACAGCTCTCCATACAATGCAGTGCATTGTTCAAACTCTGGAGCAATTTAAGCTTTTTCAGTGTCTCCTAAAATCCCTGGATTTATATCCAAAGAGACCTGGCACTGTAACAAATTTGACTTGTGAGTAACAAGTTACAGCCTTTAAGCAAATTGCTCATTAACACAGAATTCAACGTACTGCTACAAACCTCACTACCTTTTATCTCAGGAAAAAAAATATGCTGCCTATCTTATCTACAGAAAGCTGTGGAATAACACTCTATTATATTTGGGTTTTTAATTTCCTTGTTTGAGTTCTCAGTATAAATGCTGAACTAGCATCCAGGGTGAGAACAACAGAACTCCAGGGGGAAAAAAAAAAAAGTTAAAGTATGACCTAAATCTATCCTGCCTTTGATGAACGAGGAAAACAAACTGAATTTTGATGTCAGTCCTGAAGAGGATATTCCCAACTTCATGCTAGGAGGAAATGAGCAAGAAAAGCCCAACTGTGAAGCTGGGGCTCTTTGTTTGTTTCCTGAAGATGAAAGAGATTGAAAATGAAAAACTCACAGAATGTTCTATAAATGGGGAACGTTCTGTAGGTGCATCTTAATTCACATGGCTTTGAACAGAAATTTTACACTGCCTTACAAGTAAGAACACTTAACTTGCCGTGAAGGAGATTCTTATCCAATTCTTAGCAGAAGAATAGTGCTTAAGTCATTTTACACATTTAGAAACTAACCCCAACTTTGCAGTTAATAGGAGAAACTGATGTTAGAGAAAAATGCAAGGTCAGCAGAGAGAGCTGATGGAAACTCTTCTTTAGAACTTAAGAAAACACGTTGCATTTCATTAAAAAGCAAATTAAAGTAGCAGGATCTGTGCCTCTGATAGCAAACATCTGAAGTGGCCTTTTGGGGAAGACACACACATTTTCAGGATGCTTTGCAGTGCCCTGAGAGGACACCCAGCTCTGCAAGCCAAGGAATGCTCCAGCCTTACAGGAAGTCAGTGAAATAATTATGTAATATGCCACTAACTAATGAAAGCTGTCCTGAAACCAAAAAGGGGTGTTTTGCTAGAAATCTGGATCCAATTTTCTTCATTAAAAAAAAAAATATATATATATCCCCAGTCTTCTGGACTATCCAGAGAACTCTGCATAACTATTTTGAGTGCTCCAAGTAACATGCCTGGGGGATTTCTCAGCATCTTATTGCATTTCTTTATACCTTTCCCAGCACAGCAGTTCCAGCCCTGAGAATGCAGCAATAACCCAGAGCATCTGAAACTGGGAGAGAGAGAGGAAGGAAGGCAGAAATCTGCCTTCCAACACACCACCATCTGTGATAAACAACAGAATGGAAGGGATCTGCCTGGAGACTGCACCTCCTCATGAATATTCCGTGGGAACCCAGGAGCCAAAACTCGCCGGACAGCCCTGGAGTCGAAGAGCAGCATCACCTGTGCTCTGTTTTGTTTAACTCTGAGCACTCCATTACCTCACAGCCCGGCTGAGGAGGAATGGTGAGCTGGAGTTGAGTGAGTTTGCACCACAAAACGAGCTGCAGATGCTCCAGCCCCGAATACCTGCCCGGATCAAGTGGCTGTCATTTGATAGGAAGCGCTGGGAATGCCAGCCTGCCTCAGAATGCTGCTGCTCCCTGGCCTCTGCACCTCAGCCAGGGCTCCCAGGAGCCTCCGGACGGCCCTGAGCTCATTAGGAAGAAAACAATCGTCTGAAAGCACCACTCATTAAACTGGCCATTGTTGATCACTGGCAGCAAATGTTTAGTAGAAGAATATCGGATGTATTCACGTTAAAGATGAGCATCCAGATGCCAAGGCAACAATTCTCTAATTATTTCTTCTTTTCTTTCCTGTTGCACCAGAACTATTACAATAAATTGCTTGAAATGGTTGATCACCACTAATACAACTGTCATTTTCCATTGGTGAGGACTAAGCATTCCCATTTGAATGATTTAGAATTTTTCTTTCACTAGAGAGGGATACTAAACTCAAATGTCTTTTTTATGCAGCTTGTTAAAAAAGCACCAACTCATTAAAATTCAGATTTTCCTCCATAAGCATCAGTTGGATTTGAGATTACCATTGCTCATCATGGGGGCTCAGAGCTAGTAATGATGTTAAGACAACCCTCCAAAGGACACAAATAATCAGTATAAAACAAACAACCTTGAGGAAAGGAAATGGCTTTATCCTGTGCTTCAGAGTTATGGACCCCCTTTCTGAAACTCTTCCCCCTCATTTCTGGTTATAATCCTTTTCCTGGCTCTGGCTGTTTTAATTACATGAGTGTGCAGAAATTTCCAGGAGGCTACAAAGGCACCTTTAGAGGTCGGTTAGAAACCTCCTGCTCAAAACCAGCCTCAGGCAGGGTGGGATGCTCAGGGCTCCAGGTGGGATTTGAGTTATCTCCAAAGGTGGAGACTCCACAGCCTCTCTGGAGAACCAGTGGTTCACCAACCTCACAAAAAAAAAAAAAAAAAGAAATCACCCCATGTTTGAGAAAACAGCCAACGTCAGGTGAGGTTTCACCAGCAGAGCTAAACCTGCAGCACGGCCTCACTTCTGAGCAGATAATGGGAGAACTTCCAGCTCTGCCATTCCCAGCCCAGCCCCAGGAGAAGAACCTTTGCTGCCCACAAGGCAGATCCTGTCTATGTTATCACCGTTTTTACTCTCCCCCCAGAGAGGAGGCCAAAATCAGAGGTGTGTTTAATGAACTAAACAGCACCTGTTTCCAAAATCAGAGATGTGTCTAATGAACTAAAGAGCACAATATTTCCATGCTGGAAACCCCGTGGCTGGAGTGTGACCGTGAATGGCAGCATTTAGGAGCAGACTGAGATGAAGACACAGCTGAGGTTCTTGGGAGGTTCCTGCCCCTCCCAGCCAGGGAAGGCTCTCCAGGGCTGGCAGTAACTCAGCACCCTGGAGCTCCCAGATAACAAATTGCTATCTGTGACTCTCGCTGGGCAAGAAAAAGCAGGACTCCTCTTGGGATGCAAATCACACTCCTCTGCTCCGTGTCGAACTACAGGGTTGCCACATGCCCACAGTGGAGGAACTTTTCCTACTTCTTAGGTATCAACACATCTCTGATCCACAGGCCGTTGCAAATCCAACAGTTCCAGTGCCAGAAGGGTAAAACCACCAGTAAACTTCATAAAACACACTGACATATCTCACCAGCAGAGAAATCACCTCAAAAACCGAAACCAAATGTTTCAAGAGAGAATCTAAAGGAACAAGGAATCCATCCATTTCATGTGGCCTATAGGCCCATCATTCTTTCCTCTGAAATTTCAAACCTGTTTTCCCACCACACAATGTATTTTTATCATATCCTACATCTTCAAAAGTACTTCTCAGGAAGGCATCAATTCATAAGTAGTTCAAGTGTGGCCTTCAATAAACCCTAATTAATTGAGTTTGAGAGGGCGTTTTGTTGTCAGTGGAGTTACTGCTGCAACAGTGTCCCTGGAAAGACAAGATCCATCACTGCTGACACAACTCACTTCTAAAATAAATACTATGGCAGAGGCCTGGAAGATCTGTAGGCATCTCTAAAACACCCTTTGAGTTCAGAGCAGATGTTGCCAGTGTTTACGCTTTTTAAACCATTGGGATATAAACACCTCACTATAAACACCACTGAAGCTTTGCTTTTCTTCTCTTCATTTTGTGTGTGTTTATTTTAGTGTTAAAAATGTTAACTTCCAGAATAAGGAAAATAGCAACAGATGTTTAACCTAAACAAAAACTGCTCCAGTAGAGTGTATTCCTTAAGCTGTTCTTTTGCTTTTGAACTACTAAAGCTAAGATCTGGTTAAGTAACAATTACTGGAGAAGAGGGTGGGGAATAAAAAGGGGACTGGAAAGAATCTTCAGCATAATTACAATGAATTAAACTGATGAGCCAAAACTACAGAGCAACAAAACTTTGTGAACACAATACTCAGAAAGACATATTACATGGATAAAGCTTTGCATAAAATTCCATGGCCTTCATCAGAAGTTACCAATTGCTTCCAAAGAAAACACTAATTACTGTCGAGAGTAATGAGAAAAGTTAAAGGGTCCTGAAATGAAAAAGTTAAAGGATCCTGAAAGTTGTTTTTCCTTATTTTTTCTTTTAAGCTACTTTTCTTGCTCTAACAAAGAAAGCATGGGATAAGAAAGAAGCTGGGAATTCAACTTCATGGAACCCCAGCTCTGTATTATTCAGCTCAATCCTCTGTAAAAGAGCTCAATCCAAATGAATACATACATATTTGCGTAGGAAAGAAAAAGCAGGGAAAAAAGGAGAAACAAAGATATTAACAGTACAAGAGGGAGCCCCTCCACTTCCTGAAGGGAAGAAATGTGGCCATGCTGGTTTAGGGATAGAAAAGACTAATTTCCAAAGTGAGATTCAGCTGCCTGCGTTCTGGCCTGGCCTTTTTCTGAGCAGTGTCAACAGATATCTCCTTGGCCTGTGTACGCTCCTCATTGTTTCTTTCCTGACAACTCCAGCAAGTTCATTTTCTGAACGAACATGGAAAACGTTCCTGCTGAATCAGAAAAAAAAAAAAAAAAAACAAAAAAAAAACCTTTTCGCGGCGCTTGTGTGGCTACAGCAAAACCAGCCCCGCTGCCAAGCCGAATTAGCTCAGTGGTGCCTTTCTCTCCAGGCAAAGCCAAGCCATAGCCGCTACTCGCAGCCGCACGTAGAGAAAACTCCGCGGAGATTAACAAACTGATTTTGCCCTGTTACCTCAGGCGCCTTCCCAGCAGGGCTCTGAGGGCCGACACGGTGAGGGCAGCGAGCCCCAGCCCCGCCGGACACAACGGGCGTTGTGTAATGCCCGGGGCGGCGCCGGGGGCCGGACAATGGCCACGGCCCGCGGGGACACGCCGGACACTCGGCCCCGGCAGCGGCCGGGCCGGGCCCACGCGCGTCCGGCGGCGGCGCGGGCCTGAGGCGCCGGGAGGGACGGACGAGCCCAGACGGACAAACCCAGATGGACAAACCCAGATGGACAAACCCCCGCCCGCCCCCCGGCCTTTATTG
>VZSE01014957.1:316164-330447 GCA_013398275.1 Promerops cafer
AAAATTTAAAAATAATAATTAAAAATACGAGCGTAAAAGCAAAGCGAACGCGGCGGGGCAGGGCAGGCGGGGAGGAGGGCGCAGCCCGCTGCGAGCGCCGGCGCTGACNGGGGAGGAAGCGGGGCTGAGGGGCCTCCTCCGGGCACGGGCGGCAGCGCGGCGGCTCGGGGGGCGGGGGCTGATCCTTCTGTTTAGTACTAATTCTGCCTCTCTCCGCTCCCCAGCACGGCCTCAGCGCCTTACAGCGAGACGTAATGCGGTTCTACAGCAACAGCAGCCGTGGAATCGCGGCGTGGCATCACAGGAATGATAGATGGAATCACAGGAATGAGAGAGACAATTAAAATAAAAGGCGTGAGGCAGTGGCCATTTCCCCGTGTATATAGTATATATATAAATAGTTTAAAAAGGTTTCTCTCTCTGCATATAAAGAGGCATAGCACACATTGCTACAATTCCATCAGGGCACAGCCAGATCGGATTTTTTAAGGGCTATTAGCGGTTAAACATTCCGGGCTCTGGCTCTTTAGCAGCTGCCAAAGCTCCGGCTGAGATGATGGAGAGGACGGAGACTGGTGCTGCTGCAGCTCCCTCATCTCAGGATGTGGGCTGCCCTTCTGCAGTCCCAACCTGGAGCACAAGGCTGCTCACACAGATGTGCGCGACTCATCCCGAGAGCGCAGAACACCTGGGCGGGTGGCAGCATGAGCGGACCTCATGGGCATCAGCTTGCATTTCCTGCGGCCTCGTCAGCACCTGAAGTCTCGGGCTGATACGAAAAGAGAAATAAAAAAAGCTACAGGAATCCTATTTTTCCCTCTGCGCTCTTCAGCTTGGAGCGCAGCTCATCCCCGCCCGTCTGGGATAGGGAGTCTTCATGGTACACACAAGGGCAGAAGCAGTAAAACACTTTAATTTCCACCCTGAGAACTTCTTCCCCCCGCTAGAGAAGGGGAAGGGATGACATGAGAGAGGCAGTTCGTAGAGTGACACTTGGTGATGGCGTTTTGAGGGTTACTGCTTGAATGCTCTGGGTATTTCAGTAAGAACGGGTAGCTTAAATTTACTGCTGGTGTCTACTGAATATCCTAAGGAAGATTGCCTAGAACATAAAAAAGTTTTCTCCTCACTTCAGATACATAATGCTAAAGTAACAGCACGTTTCTTGAACAGTATCTGATAAAAAGTTGCAGTTGTTTTGCAAAAGTTGCAACCATACAGACCAAAGCAGCCCATGATACTTCCTAGAAAGAGAAATATCTTTAATAAAGAGTAGTGTATGGTGATTTTTAAGCAGGGCATGAGAAGTTTTGCATATTGTGCATACTCAGAGATATTGTACACTAATCCATCAAATTAAAACAGCCATCTATTAAAACATCAAGAGAAATCTGAGCCCTCTAAGATATAAACAACAATAAAAATCCACACCTACAACATTAAAAAAAGAGAGGCACGTTTCTTCAGCATGAAATGCAAGTTCCTCACCAGTTTTGGGGACAATATTTTGATATGTACAGTTTTTAACATAGAGAGCATCCCTGAATTCACATGAATGCATCACATTTATTGGGTACTTCGGACGGACAAGAAGATAAATATTCGATTTTTTCACTTTAAAATACTTAAATTTTTGTGGGAGATGCAGGTGATGAGGAAGAAAACACTATTTAAACTCCTTTAGAGTTCTACAAGACAGGGGAGCACATGGGGCATTACAATTCCAATTTGAATTCTCCTCTGTGTTCAAAGTTACATATTTCTTCAAGCTGTTTGGAAAAGCATGGTTGGGTGCTGTCCAGAAACCACTGACTACACAGGAGTGCTGTCCAGACAGTAATAAAGGAGTTAATTCTTCTTTATTAGACCAGTAGTCACTGGTGTGCAGGTTTTTAGGCAGTAATGATCCTTGTTAGGTGAATGGCTTTCAGCATTTCAGTACAAACTCTGATTGGACTTGTCAAATGTTGCATAATGAGCATGCTTCACAATAAGTAATAATAAACTGTACCAAACACCAAGAGCTTTTTGAACTTCTAAATTAAAACATCTATGCTGAAAACAAGGCAATGCCTAGTGAAAGAGTGGGGGGGAATTATCAATGTAAACATATCTCTTACATAGCATTTCAAACCCAAAATCCATTCTTAGGAAAACTTTCTTTGAAATAAAATTTTATTAGCTCAACAAACCCAAGTCCGGCAGACATTAACCTCAAATACTGACAGGGTCACTGTAAAGTACGTGGTTCCTGTCAGCAAATTCTCAGTTCAGATTGCTGCTCATCGGTCTGAGAGATCTGCCCCTGGACTGAAACCAGTGATCAGTGCACCGGTGGGGAAAAAAAGGCTGTTTTTCATCAGCTCCTTCTACATCCTCGTAGGGGTAAACACAGAGCCGTGCTGAGGTACCTCTGCCTCTCTGTCTGGAGTATTTCCTCTAGGATTGCACACTGCCTGCTCCCGCGGTGAATCCCAGATCTGGAATCCGGTGGGAGCGCACTGAACTTTAAATTTAACACAACAGCAGCCTCTAGAGGTAACGGGAAAGCCACGGGCTCCGGTGGGATTCACGGGGGATTTTATTCCGATTATCCCACAGTGCAGGGCAGAGGCTGCAGATCCCCCCTGATCTGCTTCACTTCCACACAGAAAGCAAGTTCAGTCTGCTGCAATGTCTAACCACCTCAGAAGGCCCAAAAAGCAAAGTAAGGAAAGCAAAAAGAGCAGGTAAATCACCACTGTCAATAACAGCACTTAATATGAAAGTAAATCCTTACAACTGCGTATTATTTGTTCACCTTGCAGAGAAAAAATTCTTACTATATCAGGTCTGTGCTATCGGATTTGCCAGCGAGAGTTTGTATGGGTTTTAGAGCATTTGAACATGCACTGAGCTGCTTTAGAGCATTACAAACACTCAGGGAGCTGCTTTTCCCTTTGCCTTTTCCCTGCCCTCCCCGACCCTCTCCTCCCTCTGCCCTCTCCCCCGTGCTGCTGCCTCGGGCGGTGCTCAAGAGCCTGGGGAAATGAATCGCCTTTGGTGCCTGCACTCCGCAACATCTTCGGGGGGAAAATGGGCGGCACTGCCTGAGAATCAACCCCACAGATGGGGGACAACTGAAATTCCACCCGTGCAGGTCATCAGCAGAGAGCAGCTACTGAAACAGCGACCCGTTCTGCAAGAGAGAGAAAAGCCAGTCTTTACAGAGGTGAGACACACTCTGATGTGTCTGTGTGGCCGCACAGTGCTGCTCAGCATAATTCCATTTTTTGGGGAGATAATTATCAGCTGCAGCTCCTCAGGTGACACAGGCACCTACTGCAACCTCACTGCACATCAAGGAGGAGGTGGAGGAATAAAGCAAGAACACTTAAAAACAGGTTTTACCTTTTTTTCTTCCCCTGAGAAAAGAGCAAATTCGAGTGGAGGGTTGCTAGGTGGCGATGTCCCTGAAGGAAAAGGCTTTTCTTTCTCCACACACTCCACTGCAGTGTGTGGGAAAAGCTGCTCTCAACACCCCTGTTCTTATATGTGTAAGAATGCATTGCACAGGAAAAAGGCAAACCAAAAAACTCTCCTTGAAGCAGGACGGGGTGTTTGCTTTGAAATCCATTCCGATGTGATGAGGAAACACAGCTAAAATGGACCGAACACGCAGAAACGCCTGACAAGGAAAATGACATTTCAAGTTCCTTGAAACTGTGCCTCTGAGATCCACAAACACGACTCTTCCCTCCGTGAGGCAGATAGCACAAGAAATAACTTTACACTCTCCTTACAAAGCATTAAGCACTCACAACTGCACCAGTGAACGGAAGGTATCAAAACACACATCATTCCTATGAGCATTCTTCCACTTTTTTTTCTTAAAGTTGCATTGCAAACAGGTTTTAATCACACCAAACTACCTGTTCCCTTAAAATAAATCAGTAATTAAAGGAAGCCCCACCAGGTAGAGCATCTCTGAGCTCAAGCTGGTGCCTTCCTGTTTTACTTGTCCCCTAGTTAAAGGTTTCAGCAACGTGCCAGACATTGTAGAATACAAAAGATGCCTTTTTAATTATCACTGGAGCTCCTCGAGCCTGAAATAGGAAGCTTACACCCAGTATTGTAACAAAATAATTTGTATATTCTATCATCCTTGTCATAACCTAAACTCAGGGAATGCTGCTTAAAAACCCCAAACACGGCATTATCTAGTGAGGAAATCTGTTTATGAGTGTCACAAAGTGCTGGGTAACTCACAGTAGGAATCCTCACTGAACAAAATGCCAGGGAAACCAAAAATACAGTGATGCCTAAGAATGTCTAGAGTTGCAAACACTTGCAGGGCCCAGGAATAGATGGGAATGGCTTGTCTGGACTGGCAGATGGATTTTTTTAGATTTCTTTTTTTTTTTTTAATCTTTTTTTTAAAAAGCCTTGCTGTACTGCAGTTCTTATTCTGTACTTCAGTTCTTATTCTGTACTACTCACTTCTTTAAAGACACACAGATTTCAAACAGCATCTCACAGTGATGGTAAATAAAAATTTCAGATCACTTGTTTGTAAATATTGAGTGATTTAGGATCAGCTATTCCACACCAGATCAGAAAATCCAAGGTATTCATCAACTCAAAAAGCTTTTGGTTAATGAAAATTCTTGCTGATGAGGGCAGGTTATTTGCCTCCCACCTCAAACTAAACACACCTGCTGTCCTTCCACAGCCTTTTTCAGGAGGGAATTTGGGCCAGGAAAGGCAGAATCCAAGGCAGGGCACAGACAGAGCATCCCTTGTAGGTTTTTTTTTTTTTGCAAAAACCACATTTAATTCTGGGTGAATATATAAAATAGGCACAGAGGTGCTGGGTGAGGCCTCTAGTTTATCAAGAATATTTTCCATTTCTCTCTGGTATCTTGCAGCTCTCAATTTGCTGGTGTTTTTCTCTTTTTGTTTTCTTAGGCTGGGCTGAGAACACTTCAAAAATGCAGCTAAAGCACACAACAGATAAATCTAGTTTATCTGGGTGGAAAAATTGTTATGTGCTAATTAAAAACTTGATAATCTTTCCTGTTATTTGCATACTAATTTAAATTTCTGAAGGGTTGATGATAATCACAAACATAATTCAACTTGAACTACAAAGAGTCTCCAACACCACCAGAGCCTCCAGATGCAAACAGTGAAGTGCAAACGTTGCCATGCCCTGACACTGTGTTAGCAGGGCAAAAAAATTATTTTATATTCTTCCAATATGAGAAATGAGAGGATTAAAAAAAAAGAAAATTAAAAAAAATGAGAGATTACTAAAGAAGAAAAGCCAATTTTAAGTCAGCTTGATGCTCAGGCATCTCAACCACTTTTAACTTAGGAAAATTAGGAGCCAGACTGTGTTTAGAGGTTAGATTTCAAAATTACCATGTGTATCCCTCAGCTTTGGGAAGAAGCAAATCCAGTTTCCAGAAGCCACTAATTACAGGGTTTAGAAATAAAGCAGAGAGCTCGAAGATTGCTAAAGTCTTTGAAAACATTTCCCCTTATAGCTCGCTTGGCAAGACATGAAATACACTTTTTTATATAAATATAAATGTATAGGACCTAATTGAGCTTAGATATTAACATATGTAGATCTGTGGAGCTGACCTCGCTTGCACACAGACTGAATATTCCAATAATCACCTTATAAATGAGATAAAACCAGGATTCCCAATGCTGTCCCGTGCACTAAATTCAATCACAACTTTTCTTACGAAATGGAATGATTTTGGCTTCTACATATCTCAGCAATTACTTATCCTAAATTTTAAGATTAAAATATTAATAAGTAGCTATTGCAAAACCCAGTTATGTAACTTGCAACCTATTCCATTAAATAAAAATGAAATTTCATTCAAGCTCTAAGGCTGTTCTTTTCCAATTGAGGATCTTGTTCTCTATTATTTCAAAAGTATTTTACCTTAATAATATTTTTTACCACACTAAAAAAACCCAAAAAACAACAACAAAAAAAAACCCTCAAAAAAAATCCAAAAACAAACCCAATCATAAACACACACACCTATCCCAAATTTTAGTGCTCACAAAAACCCAGCCACTCAAAAAAACCTTTGCTCAGGATGCTGAGGGGAGTCCCCTGGATTATTGGAAGAAAAAAGAACAAAGAAAACAAGAAAAAGAACAACGCCCTTGCATTATTTAAAGTATTAATACAAGAAGAGCATGTTTTATTACATAAATATATATTATTCACACACATGGGTGTGTGCAGGGCTCTGCAGGACATAAGTGGAATGTTATAAATTATCCTAATTCCACTAAATCCTGCAGAGGATGCCCTTGCTGTCCAGAAGTACAAATTCAAGTCTCAGAAATAGAGAAATAATAAGGAAAAACCTCACAAAGTAGTCACAAAAGCCCTCCCTGTCCCAAAGCAGAGCCTTCCAGCATTGCTGCTCTCCAGCCAGGACAAGGACTGGCAGTGAAGGGAAGCTGAAACCCTTTTTCCAATGGACCAAAGTTACCATTTCCAATTCTACAGGTACAAAAGGCATTTTTCCTTCCAAAAATGAAACCTAGAGAATGCTGAAAATTCCCCACCAAAACTATTTTTCTGTGGAATCAACACTAGCTTTTTTTTATTGTGCTTTTGCTGTTTTCACTCCAAAAAGAAATGGAAAAAAAAAAGGGGGTTTTTTTCATGTTTTGGATTTAAAAAGACATTTATTTGTTATTAACTTCCAGCTTTCTGACAAACCAGTAAAGTCCATATTTACATTTCCCATCACTTCCCCTCTGCCAGCTCTACCCTGGTTTTCTTAGGGATCACACAACCATCACTCACCTCCTTTAAAAGCACAGACCATTCTTTAAACCTAATTTTTGGCTTTTAATTTACCAAACCTAAGGTTCTTTAAACTTAATTTTTGGCTTTTAATTTACCAAAATTCACCAAAATCTCCCCTGGTGAGCACTCCCATGCCACAGGCTGTCCTCAAGGCCACGAGGAATGCCAGGTGCTGCAGGAATTTGCAGCCACCACAACCTGAGCTTTGTCACGTTTTAGCCCTTGCTTGTTTTTAACCCAGAGGCAGAGAGGAAAGGATCACAGCTACCAAATTTTAACCACAAAAAAAGCCTTGGCTCTGCAGATTTGTGGGTATATATCATGGTTTTTTTCCTCCCCCAAGGCTCACGTCTGCCACCCCCTTCACTTCCTGAAGTTCAGCGTTTCCCAAACATGGCGAATATTCCACAACGTCCCCAAAATTTCCTCAGCCTTTTGAAATATTTTCCATCTTAGCATCCCCTTTCACTCACCTACGAGCTACTCTCTCTCTCTCTCCTTCCAACAACCTCAACACCTTCCTCCCACTGTGTTCTCCAGTCACCCTAAACCCCTTCCTCTTCCCAAGCAAAGAACTTTCCCCATCAATCCCACCTCACCCAGAGCCCCCCATCCTGTCTCACCACAATTTCCCAATCAAGGATTAATTCTTCACAACCCAGGCTTTAAAATTCCATGTTTCCAGGCTTTAGAACTCCCTGTTTCCCTCCAGACCAGGCACAGGACAGGCCAAGGCACAGGCAGCACCAGAAGATGCTCAGTCATGGGATACTGAAATCCCAAAAATGAAGTGACAGATCACACTCTCAGAGTACCCCCTTATCTCTCCCTGTCTTGGTTCTTTTCCTCTTCACCTTTTATTTCCTTTCTCTCGAGCTACAGGTGCTCTCAGATCCATGAACTCAGTGCTTCTCTAACCCAGTGATATTCCACCTTCTTTCCAAAAGGCTGGAAAAACAGATGTCCTGGGTACACTGGAGTTCACATCCACCTCCTTCCAGAGGAAAGGGTAAAATAGGCATTATTTTGTGGCAGGACTGGTGGCTAAATAGGAAGAAGTCCTAATGGTCCCAGCAGCTCTCCACTGAGATAAAATTCCCCTATAAACAAATCCCAACTCCCAAGCAAGGGGGGGGAAAAAAAAAAAAAAAAATCAGCTGTAGATGGTGAGCTGGGCTAATTACATAAATCAGATTATTGCCAAAAAATCTGGGCTTGTTGCTTCCAGAAGTTGGAGGAATTGAACTGTCATATGGAAATGATTGCTCGGGCTGGGCCAGGACAATTAAAGGAGGAGTCCCATCCCTGGTGTGAGGTGCTGATTTGCTGCAAGGGTGATAAACCAAGAGGCAGAGAGACACGGCGTGCACCAACAAGCACTTCAGCCAGGCATCAAAGTAGGGGAGTGCAGCCTCAAAATCAAAAGCTCCCAGTTTACAACCTTAATATTGAGTTTATGTCAGCCTTGGTAATGGGTCTGGAGCAGGACTGGCTGCCAGGTGTGTGAGCAGCCCTGGGTAACTCTTCCAGGAGCTCCAAAATTCACACACTGCTGAGCTGTGCTTCTGCTTGAAAGCAATCAGCAGCAAAAAGGTTGCTTACAAAGCATTTAACTTAATAAATTGTAGAAATAATTTATATGCAATTATATAAATAAATGAATAAAATTAGTCTGATAAAATTTAATACATTATACAATAGTTAATACAATACATTATACAATATATAATACATTATATAATAGTTTTTAATTTATGAATAAAAAAAATTTAACATAAAGCCCAAAATCCTGAGCTGAAGACACTGTACTCTTCACCATTACATGTCTTAGGAATCAGTTTTCAGGATAAATATTGTAATATATTATTTTTTAAATACAGAAATGTTTAAAGATTATTGCTCCTTTTTTTCTCCATGTTCTTGATGCTGCAACTCCATAATATTGCAAAGTTTTGCAATGCTGATGCTTTTCTTAAAGGCCCGTTTCTCCCATAGGCACCTGAAGATACTGCACACAATTCTTTTTTTTTTCAGCTTTTAAATCTAACAGATATTAAAAAAGAAATAATGTAAATTAGGCCTCAAAGTGAATCCACAAGCTCGGAACTGGAGATGAGTGAAAACTTTCGAACTGAACATTTTCAAAGGCCGATCGTGAAGTGCCAAAATGTTTGGGTTGGCCAGAACACAACCACTTTTTTAAAAAAACTGTAGATGGATAAAGACTGTCAAAATACATTTTGTCCTTTGGTGTCCCATTGATGAAATGCACTCAGCCATGCAGAGATCTTCTGTCTCAGAACAAATTCAGCCTTAAGCTTTCTCTGAAGTCAGATACTCAGACACCCATAACACAATGGAAGAAATTCTTCTATTTTTTACTACCTATAAAGACAAGAAGGCACCTAAACCGAAGCCACATGATCAGTATTTTTCCTTTTAAAAGGCGAATTTTCTAGCATTTAATACAGACAATAGGTTAGAAACATTATGCACACAGAACTTCTATCTGCAAGGAGCCTCGCAAACAGGAATACATCCAGTTCTCACCTGAGGCAAGCATCCACCTCTGTGGCAGCTGGAGAAATCCAGGCAGGAAGATGAGATTTCCCTGGAGGCACAGAAGCCAGTCAGATCCTGACTCTCCAAGGACCACGCCTTGCTTTCATCCACGCTCCTAATTACAAATAAAAACTCCTGGTCTGGGTATTCCTTTTCAGGCAGAACCTGTCTGACCTGTTAATGCACTGACAGTGGATTCCAACGCCAGCAGCCAGGGGAGAAGCTTTACTAAAGGAACCCTTAAAAAACCCTTTTCCTTTACTAAAGGAACCCTGGTGGAACACCCACCTGCTCCTCCAGACTGTGCCCGGGCTGCAGACGCCTCTCTTTACCTTCATCCATGGGGGATACAAATTCAGATTGTCCCAGGGACCACGAGGAAGGTTTGATCTCCCAAGAAAGTGCAGCATGTACCCTCCACATGAGAGAGAAGCAGCCAGCTCCTGCCTGTCCATCCCACCTGCCAGCCCAGCACTGCACTGCCCAGCTGCTCTTTGGGAAGAGCTGCATATCTTGGACATTCCGTGGTTCTTGTGACCCCTCACACCTCTCAGTGAGCACAATCTGCTGCTTAACTTCAGCTAAAAAACCCCCACAGCCTGACCTGGCTCTCAGGAAGACATCCTCACACAGTTTCTCTGATCAAATGTAAGAATGAGGACTCCACGTCCGCCAAGCTCACAGTAATTAGAATTAATTACTGTTCATGGGAATGAGCCCTGGCAAGGCAGCAGCCTGAGTAAAAAAAATCTGCAGTGCAGATGATGCCAAGATCAAAGTCCACCTCACAGAGTTATCAGCAGCAGGATGCAGCTACAAAGGGAACTCACCGTCAGTTAAATCAGATATCCCAACAGATTCTGCCTGTGCACACATCACTTCCACGGGCAACACCAAAAGAACATAAACCAGGTGCCAGTTGGTTTTCCTAAACAAATAATCCTCCCAGCTCCAAAGCCAGTTAGTCCTTTATATTCTGTCACGGTGCAGCAGATTTGCCACAAGTAAACTCACGTCACAAATAACATAAAATAGGAGATCAGCTGTGCTGCCAGCACAACGCTCACGCATCACCCCAGCAAGATTTCTGCCTGAATTTTCATTTTTATGGAATTTTATGCCACCAAGAAAAGCCCTCTCTGGTGAGCTGTATCCCACCTCAACATTCTTCCTTTTTTTCCTCTGTGTACACGTGGAATGTGAATTTTTAAGGTTTAACCCACTGTCACTTCCCAGCCTGGCAGTGACACTAAAGTCACTGCAGTCACTATTCTGAGATCATTCTTATTTACTGATAGGCAGTAACAGATTGATTTTTATACCCCACTTTCTCCTCAGGTCCTTCACATACTGACCAAATACTGAACCCTCAGAGCCCTGTCAGCCTCAGAAGTGTTGGCAAAATGTGCTGAAGCCTCTCTGCAGTCAGACCAGCCCCAGAGACAACCATCACACCACGGAATATTCCAACAACACCGTTTCTGTTGAGCTAATTTAGGCTTTATTTTGTACTCCCAGACAGGCCAACCCGCTCAGCTTAAAGCCTGCCCGATTTAGCTTTCCTTTGCTTGCTGGGAAGATTGAATTTGTGTCAGGAATGTCTGTGCAGTGAGGACAATCCCAAAGAAACCAATTAGCCACAGCAGGATTCAGCACCAGGAGTGATCTCCGAGCACTGCCAGAGGTTATCAAATACCCAGCAGCTTGCAAAGTTTCACAGGAAAAAAAAAAAAAATTACTATAAAAAAGGGATGCAAGTCGGTTTTCTGTGTTGCATAACGAAGGTTGAAAATAAATCCTGCACCTTTGGGTGCCAGAATTGAGCAATGTTGTTTAGGAGAAGCTCAGCACAGCAGTGATTGCAGACCAACAGGTCCCAGTGCAGGGTGTCAGCAGATGACAGAGGGGCCTCCCAAATGCAGTCAGCACACACAAACCCCAATAAAACACTGAGTTCTCATCTTCACACACTCACATGAATCCTCTAATACGCCAATTATAAAGATTAATCTTGGTCTGGTCTGACTGAATGGCAGTAAAAGCTCTGAAGGTTGGAATTGATTAAAATGGTTTGTATTGATAGAGTGTGTGTCAATCAGATCTGTGAACCTGCCAAGCTGATGCTACCCTCTCATGATAACTTCCCCAAGCTGGTTTCCTGTCTGGCTTTCCAAGTAAAATTGATAATACACAGCCTGTAACTGAGAACAAGCTGGGAGGGGATGTACTGATGACACCAGCATTTGTCACGCTGTTATTTCACCCCTCATATTATAATTTTATCCCTGACATTGCACGGCACAAACTGTTGTCACCGATTTAAATCGCAGCAGATTCAACACCTCCTTCTCAGTACAGCGACAAACCCAAACCCCACGGTCTGCAAAAACAATTATGGGCTGGAATATGATTGTAGCAGGCTTCAAGAAATGATGCTGCAGCTCTTAAAGGAACTTTTAAGCTGTCAAGACCTTTCTCCCCAACCTCCAGCTTAATTCCCTACAGAACTCCCTGTGCTTTACCAGTCTCCTTCTCATACCTTTACTTCATAAGCACCTGGGTATTAAACCTTATAAAATATTTGTTTATCTGAGTTCTTATGAATTATGGGCTAAATCAACGATTCACACCATGGCAAAGAAATTGTGCTAAGAATGTTCTAGCACAGGACAGCCTTGTTCTTCCTTCACCCCCATTCTCACCATTTCTCACCTCTTCCTTCACTCACTGTTAGAATTTTCCACCTTTGGAAGAGCAACTATCAAATTGCAGAGGTACGTTTCACTTAAAGCTGATGACACAAACCTCTAAATGAAACAAAAGTACCTTCCAATTTTTTCTTGCTATTTCAACAAAACGCAAAAGAAATTCTCATTAAAAAAAAATAAATTAACTATTGCTTAAAAGCATTAAATATGTTAAATGTTTCATTACATTAATAACAATTAATTCCTGTGCAATCAAAATAATCTCAGTTACTTCACAAATGACATTATGTAGATCTCCTTACGGCCATATAAAAATCAAGGATACCAATTCACATGGAACATTTAATTAAATAGCTGGCCCATGGAATTTAATTCCAGCAATAAGTTGCACACTCATTTGCAGCCTCCAGTCTATTACCCACACACCACTGCGTTCATAATGGCAGGTAGAAAGAAAATTAAAATAACACCTCAGAGAATGCAGAGAGTAAACTGAAAGAGAGCTTAAGGAAAAAATCCTCACTTATTGCTTCTGTTTCTCCAAGGAAACATCAGTTATTCTACAGCTACCAGAGAAATTATTTATCTTCTCTGCATTTTAACAATCAAAAGAAGTCACAAGGTTGCATCATTTGCATAAATATTTTCCCCTTACTTCAATGAAAATGCAATTTCAGCCAATTAAAAAGGAAAATTATGGTCCCTTTCCAACTTAATGAAGAACAGGAACCCAAAGAGGAAAGGGAAACAAGGAGTTTGTAAAAATATATTTGGAATCTGTCATGTCAAAAGAAAAAACTCTGTCCCAGCCAAACCCAGGACAGAATCCAATCTGAGAAATAAATAAAAGCTCTTCCACAGAACTCTTTCTTTAGTACTTTATACACGTTAATTGAAATTACTGGAGTGCTACCAGAACCTGCTGCTATCAATAACTGAAATTGTGAGGGGAGCACAAGGGCACAGGTTGGAACAGAGCAGTGCTGGGCAGGAGGGAACAGCAACCAGCAGTGGTAAAAATCCACATTTTTCTATTGCCCTTTCTATTGCCTCAGCCTTCCTCCCGTTCCTAATTAATATCTGAGTATGACAGAGCAGAAAGTGGCATTAATGGGATTGCATTAGGGTCAGTGGAACAGCTCATAGTGCCACTATTTCTGAGAAGGAAAAAGAAAAACAAATTTAGGACAGAGCTGCTAAGTGATCAGACAGACACAAGTCTGAACAGATGACCATAAAAAAGGGGAACACATCAGAGGGCAGGCAGATAGCAATATTCAGGGTTTTACTACAACAGGGTACTGCACATGGGTTTGCCAGGTTGCCTCTGCTCTACCTATAGATGGATAAATTTAATCTTGAAGTCCTGCACAGCCCAAGCCCTTAGAAGCCCAGAGATTGTGTCTTAAACCACCGAGAACCCCACCAGGTCCTAACTGCTCACATCATCTCTGCTCTGGCACGGAATTCCCATTTTGGACCACGCCCTGCCAGCTGTCAAAGCGGCCACGCCGAGCTTTGGCTGGGAAGGAGAAACCCAGGAAATGTCATTCCTGATGTGAACCCACATTCCAGCTGTGCACTCTGCTGGCTCGCTCTGGGGAGCAGGGAGCCAGCCTGGACAGAAAGCTACAGTGACCTTTAAAGGCAAAACATCTGCTGGGAGCCACTGCTGAGGGAGCAGCTCCTGCCAGGCTCATCAGGAACAGCCAGGCAGCCCAGAGCTCTGCACTGAGAGCAGGAACTGCCACCCTAAAAAATGCAAAAAACAAAAATCTCATTTTCTTTTTCATTTTCCAAATTCCTCTTCCCTTCCACAGAAGGCAACGGTGCAAAGCCCATTGTTTTCCTTCATTGGCAAATGGCATTCTTAATAAGCTGTGCACCTATTTTGTTCAACATATGAAAAAATCATTGATTGATAATTCAGTTAAGGACTACTATCAGTGTTGATGTATTTAAAGCTAAGTAACTGTTCAAGTATACTTCTAAAACTGGAGCTCATCATTTTGGAAAGAATAATTTGAGTAGGTACAAGTGTAGCATAAATGATATAATTATGGTAAAATTATACCATAAGTACCAGCATTCTGCAATAAATATATCCTGGAAAAAAATACATATTCTGAAAAAAAAAAATACATATCCTGGAAAAAAAAAATACATAACCTGGGGAAAAAAAAA